>JARBWK010000002.1:142002860-142046631 GCA_030556195.1 Anolis apletophallus
AACCTTCTGGCTTGACAGCCAGGCACCCACTGACTCTCTCTAAGAATTCCGAGCTAGCCTTCTGGTTGGCTCCGCCCACCATCACCATGGCAACACATTCCTCCAGGAGGGAACTGCCTCCATTATCACAGCCAACCCTTTGTGGTCTGTCCATAACGTGACCACTTAATATAACACAAATGACCACCTCATCACAGTTGGGAATGACAATTATGTTCATGGAGGTAATGGTGTTTCCAATGAGGAGGTGGTTATTGATGCAGAGAATGACAAGAAGATTCCTGTTGAAAGTGTATTTTCTGAGGATAATGTTCCTGAAGGGTTTGGGGATGATGGTGTGCTCCCTGAATTGCTACCAGAGAATTCCCATGATTTGGAGCCTGAGAATAGCTCGACACCTGGGCCAGCTGCAGAAATTAATGAGCCAGTAGATAGACATGATGTTATTAGTCAAAATAGAAAAGCAAACCAGTCTCTTAGGCATTCTGCCAGGCTCAAAGAGAGAATGATAAGGGATTCAAGGCTAAAATGAAACAGGACATAGCATAATTAGGGGATAAAAGTGCCAAGTATAGAATCTGTAGTCAGATGAAGCATTGTTTGGAATCAAGTCAAGACATCGTTCCTGTTCCTTGGAAGCCTTGCTTTGGTTCATGTGTTAAGTGCCTTTGATTCATGTTTCCAATTTTTGAATTTTGCTATAGAAGTTTCTGCCTTTGTTTTTCATGAACATTGATGGACTAATTTCTTGGACTATTTGTTCCGGCTTTTCTTTCTACCTAATTGGATTCTTTTAAAATGTTTTTTTATTGCTACTGTTTTTTTAATATCCTGGGGGGGTCAGTCCCTACAACCCTCTTGGTTTTTTGGGCTCCGTAAGACCAAAGAACCAAGAAGCCCCCACCCCACCCCTCCCAAAGCCTTAAAAATAAAAGAACATACCTGGCTGCCATTATGCTGCTCTAGCAGGCAGTGTAATGGTGTGTCATTTCTATGTGTCAGGAGGCCTGCCAGATCAGTGTAATGGTGGCCCAGTATGTTTTTGTTTTTTACTTTTAAGGCTTTTGGGAGGGGGTGTTACTGGTATGGCATGGGGCACCCCACTAGGGAAGCCTGTTTTTTGGGGGGCAGGCATGGGGACTTACAGCCATGTTGAAGTGGGTTTCTTAAACCAACTTCAGCATGGGTTTAAGCTCTATCTGGAAGCGCCCTAAGAAAGGCTAAACAATCTATTTGCAGATACAGAGCTTTTAAGACAAAAATGAGGATCTAATATCATTTTAAAGGAAATAAATCTTTTATGTATTGTCTATTTCTTACCTTAGATGGTAGAAAAGACATGGTAACCCTGTAGGCACTTTAAAAATGAACTTTAACATAAGTTTTCCCACAATTGGTTTAGTGGGCTCGAGTCCATTAAAGCTTAAGTCAAATAAAACTTAAGATGCCACAAGTCAAATAAAACTTAAGATGTTACTGAAAAGGACATTCAAGTGCCACCTCGGAGTTGGTTGAGGTAGGCAGGATTTCCCTGGGTACTGGTTGTGGGGGGGCCGGGAGCAGGTCAGGGTTTTGCCCTCCCTTCTGCTCGAGATCCCCGTGTACAACTGGTGGGCCACTGTGTGATACAGAATGCTGGACTAGATGGGCTGAGGTCCGATTCAGCATGGCTCTTCTTATGTTCTTACAAGATTCTTTGCTGGATTTCTTGTAACAGATCAACATGACTATTTCCTCCCTTGCATGTCCCACAGTAGAAAAAGAATTAAATCTCCCAAAATCTGAATTGAAATCACCTTCATGTAGCAAGGTTTCAAAATATGTGATCAAATCTACAATTATTTTCATCAACCTTGGCTGTATTTCAGTGATATACGGCACTATTTGCACCAGAAATTGAGTTGAATAATATTTATGAGCAATTCATGCAGAAATACCACTTTTAAAAAACCCCAAACATCAATTCTCATTGAAAAGATACTTTCATTTTGGATGGGATAATACATTAACTAATGTTTCAAAATGGCAGCCATATCCTATTAATATTTGGGATTGTTCTAGATTTCCAACTACACTGATGCTTTTCTATAGTGAGATGTGCCTTTTTTATTTAGTAATTGGAATTGGATATTTGTATCATGTCTTCTATCATGGTGAAATAAACAATGTGAAATCTTTCCTGATTAACAAGATAAAAACACATTAAACAAAACTGTAGTTAAAATAACCTTAAAAGCTACAATAATTTAAAACCATAGCCATGTATTCATAAAAAGCCTTAACACTGGAAAGAAAGCAATTTTGTCCCTGATTGGATCTTCAACAGGAGGGTGTTCCACAATTAAAATGGGACGATTACCTTAACTAGTAGTCTCTTTCCCAAGATCCTCCCTCTCCCCCCAGAATGCAAGCCTTAATTCATGGGAAGGTATATCTAGTGAGAAATATTCTACTAAGAATTGATGGCCTAACACAGGGCTGTCCAACTGGCGGCCCGGGGGCCGTATAAGGCCCCCCAGCCCCTTCCCTGTGCCCCCCTAAGCTTTTTAATAAAAAATAAAATAAATTAATTAAATAATAATATTTTTAAAAATTACCCACTTCCGGGTTCCGGAGCAAGTATCGCGAGACTACGGAAGCCACACGGGATTTCGCTCTCAACGTGAGATCATGCCTGCATTGAGAGCGAAATCCCGTGTGGCTTCCGTAGTCTCGCGATACTCCTGTTGCCGAAATCTTGGCTTAATCCCTGCGGCCCACGCAGATGCGATTTGGACCTTCTCGGCTGCTGCCTCGGTCGGTCATCGCCTCTGCTCGTGGTCCGGCTACTCCTGGATCCTGCGCGTTTGGGAAGGTAGGCTAACCTTTATGTTATTATTATGTAATTGTGTATGGATGCCTCTTATGTATTCCCTCCCTGCATTTCCCCTTAGTAAAAGATTATATTTGATTGTATGGATGCCTCTTATGAATTCCCACCCTGCATTTCCCCTTAGTAAAAGATTATATTTGATTGTATGGATGCCTCTTATGAATTGTAAGTAAATTGGAGCCGGGGGAGGGGCGGGGGTGAAGCCAGGGCAGGGGCGAAGCCAGGGCGGGGGCGGAGCCAGGGGCGGGGCAAACCCTTCGGCCCCCAGGTCATCAGTGACCGGAATTCAGGCCCCTGGGCCGGTAGAAGTTGGACAGCCCTGGCCTAACACATCTAGGTCTTTAAATAGTACTGCTATCACAATATTGAATTCAGTTTAGGTTGGATCTACATTGCCCTATATCCCAGATTATCTGCTTTGAATTGGATTATATGAGTCTACAATGCTGGATAATCTGGGATAAGCAGATAATTTGAGATGAGATCCTTGGATATAGTGCAATGTAGATCCAGCCTTAGAAGCAACTTGATAGCCAGTGCAACTCCTTTAAGTTATATGCGGTCTACATGGATGTTGTTGCCACATCAGAGCTTCCTTGCAGTCTTCTAAAAGTAGTAGCAGATGGAGCCACCTCATAGTCTAAGGGTGCTGGGTTATCACACCATCTTGATTATGTGAAAAAGTCCTACACACATGACCATGAACCTCTGTTACTATTAGAAATGTAGCTGTGACAAAGGAATGCAGATGCTTCAAAGTTACACTGGCCAGGCATGTAGCCGGGGGGGGGGGGCTAAGGGGGCTTCAGCCCCCCGAAATTCTCAGGGTGATCCGCGAAAAGGCCTTACTGGTACATTATTTAAACTGTTATGTTAATTCATATCATGATCTGATCACCATGCTTATTGGGATAACAATACAAAAGGTTTGCTAGGGTAGACCCTCTTCCACCCAGTCTCAGCCCCCCGAACCAAACTCAGCCCCGAATCAAAATCCTGGCTACGGCCCTGACACTGGCTCAAACTGCAGGAAATAGAGGGGCAACATTGTATGGTCAAGAGTACACTTAACTAATTGCTAGAACCACAGATAGAATCTTCAGATCCTTCTCCACAAGAGTAAATACTCAAGGTCATCTCATATTCCTCAAATTCCTTAGGGCTGTTTTCTATATTATATCCCTGAATAGCCCTCTCTGGTTCCTCCCTGCAATGATCCCTGGAAAGATTGCTTTGAAAACTTTCCAACTCTGCTCACATTGGGTTTTACCCTGGGAAAAAATCCTCACTACTTAAGATTCCAGCCATTCTTTGTTTGTTTTCCCACTTTGGCAGGAGGCTTGTGAAATTTTCACATTTTTAGCCCTGTCCAAAGCATAGCACCTTGAATCCGCCCTACTTCTTGATGATCTTTGTAAGCTCTAGGGCAGGGGTGCTCACACTTTTCTAGCATGCGAGCTACTTATAAAACAACCAAGTCCCAAAGATCTACCTACCCACTACTCAGAGAGCCATAAAAGCAAAATATTAGGAAATTTATTTCAGTGAGAGCCATATAATACATTTTAAGACTGAATTCAACTAAATATGAGTATAATAAGCCCCTGGGCATTCTTCACAAATGGCATGGGAGTCATACACACTGTGCCTGCGATCTGCCTGGGATCTACCAGGACACCCTTCGAGATCTACCAGGACACCCTTCGAGATCTACCAGTAGATCACGATCTACCTAATGAGCACCCCTGCTCTAGGGTGTGTTTTACCTTAGCTTGTAAATTCCATGCTTCCAGAATGTAGCTCCTGGAAATCTGAGGTAGCATTATTATGTTTGCTTCCTGTTAAAACAGAATTCTTTTGGAGCCACTTGTTGGCAACAGAAAAGGGAGAATCTGGCAGAAAGAGAAGCAAGAGCCAAAAGTTGTACTTGCCCTTTCTCACTCATACCTCCAATATTTCATAGATAAAAACTGGGATCCATGTGGCTGAGCAATATCAGTGTGTACTAAAAAAGTTGTAGTTGGACAACAAAGTTGCAAAATTAATTTATGTCTTGAGTTTAGGAATTTATGTCTTGAGTTTAGGAATTTATGTCTTGAGTTTAGGAAAGACAAAAAAGAGAGAAACAAATACCCAAACCAATAAATGCAATATGCTATATGTGTGTAAGCATGCAGACAGTCTGATTAATACATATAATAATACATATAATATTATTTAAATATTAAAATGCCTTTGTCAGACGTGTTCAAAATCACAGGGTTTTTTCCTCAGAATCATGGGACTTGCAGAAAATCTGTTCATATCCACCTTCACTGCCCGATGGAAGCTTTGCCCAGCTTCTCCATAACATTAGAGTCATGAGTTATTCTCACTCTAATAGTCACTTCTCAACAGCTATTCTCCTTCACATGATGTCTCTTATTTATTTATGACATTTATATCCCGCCTTTCTCACCCCAAAGGGGACTCAGAGAAGCTTACAAGTTATATGTAATGCCCCCTGGGGGGCATTGGGATGCGGGGCCTCCCTGGGTTCGCCGAGGGAGGCGTTGGCTGGGGATCCCAAGATGGCGCCGAGTCTGAGCTGCTCGGCGTCCTCAACCCCACCCCCTGCATATCCCAGGGGTTGAGACCCCCCCCTTGACTGTATTTTGGATCAACCACTGCTGACTAGATCACCTCTAGAGGCACTAAATGTGGCCCAGGTGCTGGCTAAGGTACCCAGGGAACGACCCTGTCGCTGGGCCTGTAAAATACCATTGAGCCCCCTTGGACTGGCTGGCCTTCAAGGTCCCCAAGGCCCTATGCCTCCTATGTCTGCACCACCATCTACTGGTGACTGGCTGGCTACTACCGGTGGCCTTGTGACTGGGAACACTGCTGACACTGGAGGTCCCGAGGCCGGCCCCCCTCTCCAGTGTCCCGATGGTGTGCCTAGTGGCCATGGACAGCCGAGTCATAGCGGGAGGATTAGTAAACACCTGAAGAATCCCCCGTCACTTCAGACGAAACAGAGGCGGGGCCGAAGGCGGGGCAGGGGGCGGGGCCGGAGGAAATCTCAGCCCTGCTTTGCAATACCTCTGCAAGGGAGGCTTGCGTTGCTTCGGCCTGGGGCGCCCGGAGGGTTCCGTTCTAGGACCTTCCGGAACGCTAACCTCAGGCGCTGGGTATCTCCATTGGCGAACCTCCATCCCAGGAGGCTTGATAATCCGACGATGATGAGACCTGAGCCACAGGCCAATGGCGATTGCCACCACATGGATCTTGAGTCTCTAAGGACGCTGCTCGATCTGTGGGACCCTCCTCGGCTCCCCCCGTTCGATGGACGAGCTCGACAGCTCTGACCGGACAGCTCCGACCCACTGGGCACGAGCTTGGCTTCCCCTTCCCTACTAGTTGTAATCACCCCCTGTTGATGTGTTTTGGATGTTGTATTGTTTTGTTTGTCGACTATTGTTTTTGTTATTCAACTTGTGAACCGCTCCGAGCCCTCGGGGAGTGGCGGTGATAGAAGTTCGATTATTAAATTATTATTAATTATATTATTAAAATGCACAATATTAATATATTGTGCTATACTTAACATATTCTATTTTAATTTTCCGTGTATTTTGCTTTGTTATTGTTTATTTACTTAATTTTTAAATTGTTTATATGTTTGTTATCATTTATTTTGTTTATACTGTTATATTGTTGTAAGCTGCTTCGAGTCCCCTCGGGAAGAGGGGACAGGATACAAATAAAGTTGTTGTTGTTGTTATTATTATTCACAGGCTTAGACTTGCAACAAAAACAACGTGATGTGTGTATGTGTATTGTAATACCTTTAGCTTCAAGATGCAAATGGAATGGAATTAGTTAAAATTGTGTCATTAGAACAAACATGATTTTCATTCAGAATTATAAGCATTCCAGTAGCCTTTTAGAATCACTCAGGTTGAAGGCATTCGGAGTTACTTGAGAGTAGATATATACATTGTTAATTTAAATAATCTCTTAAGGTAAGTAGATAATAAAAAATTATCCCAGTGTTTGACAGTTACAAGTTACTATTTCTTTCCTGTGGTCATACATAACCCTGGCACACACATAGGGTTAGTAATAAAAATGAGGAAGTCAAGAGACAAAGAACAGGAAAACTAAGCAATAAAATGTAAAGTTTATGCAAATCTCAAAAATAAACAAAACTGGAAACTTGAAGGAAACAAAGAAAAAAATCAAACCAGGAATAATTCTCTTTCATGCATGTTCTTTAAAAAATAAGTTAGAGATGGGAAAATCTATCCACGAGGTGGTGAGATTTGGAGAGTACAAGGTGCATAGTTATGGAGGTACTTTAATGTAAACAGGATCTCCTCAAGGACAGTCCTCCATCCTTTTTCTCACCTCAAGGATCAATTTGGAATAAAACTTTTATGGTTTAATACTTTGGAATCATGGGGTCTTTCATCGTCTCTGCTAAATAGAACTGGTGCCTCACGAAACTACAACTCACATTGAGTCAGGGCAGTTAAGATAGTGTAAAACTGCATTAATTCTATAGTGTTGATGCACTAGGCCATAAAAAACAGTATCTGATCCCAGATTAGCTGCTTTGAACTTTTAACCCAGTTCAAAACATATAAATCTGTGATCAGAAACTGGATTATATGACAGTGTAGGTACGTGGTCCTTCTACACAGGCTCAAATCCCGAGAGGAACTGGGATTTTATATCTCAGTTCCTCTCAGGATCGAGGCCAAACAGCTGGCCCAAACCCCATGCTTTTGAAGGGGGTGGCTACATCTAGCCAGCTCTGCCCCCCCATTTCCCCCCTAAACTTTCCAGAGGGAGCTGGCTGATTCTGTATGTTGTAATCCAGAAGGGTAATGTTCTCAAGCTTTGACTAAGGCAGCAAAATATTCTTCAGCTGGCCTTGGCAGAAAGCTTACAGATCTGTTTGTGAGAAATGCCATAGAATACAAACATCCTGGGCCCCCCATACGAGGAGGAAATCTTCCTGCCTTTTGCTTTGGAGCCTTGCAGTAGCTGATTCCACTCGGAGGACATTCTTCTTCACAAGATTCCATCTACTATTTATTCCCCTCTTTGGCCTTAAGCTTCTGCAATTTTTACCACATATTTTTTCCTGGCCAGCACAGAACATGTTGATTCTCTCCTGAAATAGATCTTTGAACTCTGGTAGCCTTGGCTCCTGATTTGCATTGGCACCAGCAGGAGCAGATTTGTCACACAGAAAGAAATCCGTGCTTGTTTTTCCAATTAAATGCTTCAAATTTGTTTCTAATCTGTTCACCGCATACGTGATGCTTAAGGAGAAAAAACGTGAAATAACTCTAAGCTCCACTAGGCCATGGATACAAATGTCACGGCTTTCGGCAACCAAGTAAAAGCTCGCTTTCAGCAACACCTTTGCCAAATTTCTGTTTATCACGGGGATAGAGCAGGAAATCGCTCAGACTGCAAGAAAGCTGTTGTTTCTGAGGAATGGAATTAATTGACTATCTGGGGTATGAGTTAGATAAACCAAGCCTGTCAGGCAACTTTGAAGACTTACAAAATGCTTCAAAAATATCCCTAAATAACTCCAGCATTGCAGAATCAGTGTGTTTTCTTATGTTGTTTGCTTTGGGCACTATTCCTTATCTGTTCCTCAGTGTTTAACCATGTTGCTCATTCAGCGACCAGCAGAAAAGACAGCTAGGTAACCATTACTTTTCCTTTAGAGATGTTGCAGTACATTGATGCTTGGTTGCACCTCAAGGCTTTTATTATCACATCTATGTAGTGTGCACAAGTAGTATGCAATACAATATATCTGGTAAGAAAAATATTTTTATTCATTTATTTACCCTATTTATACCTCGCCTTTTTCTGCCTGAAATGGGACTCAAGGCGGCTTACATAGAGGCAATTATTCGATGCCTTAAAACACATATAATTCCAAAATATTTATATTAAGATTACATTAAAATGAATACATATTAAACATTTAAAAACATTCAATTCCATATTTAAATCACGCCATCCATAATTGTAATCCATGCCATTCCATAGTCCTTGCATATATTCCAAATCTGTTATTGTACTGCACTATTTCTCAAAAGCCTGATTCCACAGCCAAGTTTTTACTTTTCTTCTGAAGTCTAAGAGGGAGGGGGTTGATCTAATGTCATTGGGGAGGAAGTTCCATGACTGAGGGGCCAGCACTGAGAAGGCCCTGTCCCTTGTCCCCACCAATTGCGCTTGCAAGGGGGGGGGGTAGGACTGAGAGCAGGTGTATCACTTAATGGTTCCATATTATCACAACATCTCACATCTGGTCTTAAGCATTTTTTTCAATGTGGCAACAGAAAAGAGGGTCATAAGCATGTTCTTTAGAATGGGATACCAAGATGCTTAATTATAGTGCTATTGTCCTACCAACTCTGTTGGACTGTCTACAAACTTCTGTCTCAACTTCTGGAAAGAATTCATCACTGTTGCCTTTAAAAACCCAGCAAATATCTTGGGAAGAAAGGCAGACAAACATTAGAGAAGTAGCATTGAAGCAATGATTCTCCGTCATCAACTTCACCAGCCATGTTGGCTGAAAACTTGATCACTGTCAAGAGGCATGACTGGAGGGCAAAAGGGAGAAATGTGAGAGGAGGAAATCCTTGTCATGACCTCCTTTCATCTGGAAATCTATGTCCTCAATGTGAAAGACCATGTAGAAACAGAATATGTTTCTACGGTCATTTACGAACCCACCACCAAGAAGATAACCATTGTTAGCTATGAGTGATTTCCTATAGTGATAGTAATACTTTCAAATAGGATATCCTACAAGATATAAGCAGGGAATATGTTCTCAGAGAAATATGTAGACAACTAGAGTGCTGGAAAATGGCTATCTACACTGTAGAATTCATGCAGTTTGACACCACTTTAACTGGCATGATTCTATGCTATGGAATCCTGGGAGTTGTTATTTTTTACAAACCCTCTCTGACAAAGAGTGTTGGTGCATCACCAAACTACACCTTCTATGATACCAGTCATCACATTTAAAGTGGAATCAAACTGCAGCTTAGAGCCAGCCTGTGTCCCAGATCTCTTCAACGTGTATAGCAATATATTCTTCCTGCACCAGCAGTTTGGTATAACTTTCCCCCCCAAAAAAAGCTTCCTTTTAAAATCTTATCCTAATGCCATGGAAAGTTATAATAATATGGGAGAACATGTAATAAAATTGTTTTCTATGTTATATAAACACTTTGGAGGATGTTTAACAATTTGTTGTTTTGAAAGAGCCTCAGGGCTGACCTCTGACTTATGAGTTTGTGCAGCTCATACTTATAACCATCTGTCACCGTTTAGCTCATTGACTCTGCAACATGGTGGCCTGAGTGAATTTTACAATTATCAGCTGTTACAGCTTGATATATAAATGGTATGGAACACATAAGGAAACCCTGGATAATAGACAAATCTATGTGGCATAATGAATTATGCCTCTACAGTTTTAACTTTTAGCTCAGTCAATCTGCAATTCCTTTTGCAGTTCTGATAAAAAGCCATTTAATCAGACAAATGTATACTTAAACTGGTGTAGTCTTATTGATGTAAAAAACATTGGGTAGTCTTTGAGTGACAAGCTGGCTGGCTTTTTAAAGGCATCTTATAAAGCTAAGTCTTGAATGAGACCACAAAATTATTCCTCAGCAATAATGTAAGGAAGTCCTCTAGCTTCAATGCAGTTTTTTTCCATTATATATATATTTGGTGATGTTCTGCTACTTAATTAAATTAGCATGAAGATATTTTATATACTTGTGTATATAAGGTGGCCTTTTGTATGTTGAGAGCAAATTTTGAAACCAGTAATATATTTATTTATTTATTTATTCAATTTTATATACCGCTCCACCAATGGTGCTCCCTGCAGGCTCTTAAAACAGCAGATATGAGCCGTAGAAGGCTCTGCCATCCATCCCTGCAGGCTCGGCTCCTCCCTGCAGGTTTTTACAACAATCAGTTACAATACATGTAGCACACAACATACAAAGTTCATAAAATACAGTTAACCATTAAAACATTTGTCGGATAAGGCATGGTCAGCGCCGAGGCTTAGTTAAAGGCAAGCCTAAACAAAGTCGTTTTACATGCCCTCCGGAAGGGAGCTAGCTCTGTGATGACGCGAACGTCGTCTGGCAACGCATTCCACAGTGTCGGAGCCACCGCGGAGAAAGCTCGCTGTCTGGTCACAGATAGATGGCAGTAGCGGACTGATGGAACTGTCAGGAGATTTTGTTCTTCTGAATGTAGTGGTCTCGGGGGAACATACGGGGTGAGGCGGTCCTTAAAATATAGAATTTTAAGTGACCTGTGGATAAAGTCAAAGGCCATTTCATGGAGAGGAGAAAATATCAGCAACTCTTTAGGGCCAACTAATGGGTTTATTAATAATAATAATAATAATACACTTTA
This sequence comes from Anolis apletophallus, assembly GCA_030556195.1. Taxonomy (NCBI): domain Eukaryota; kingdom Metazoa; phylum Chordata; class Lepidosauria; order Squamata; family Anolidae; genus Anolis; species Anolis apletophallus. The sequence goes on from JARBWK010000002.1 coordinate 142,014,208, forward strand.
TTTATATTCTACCCTTTTTCCCTAGGGGACTCAGAGTGGATCACAGCATTTACATATATAGGCAAAGATTCAATGCCTTTACACTCATATACAAATGAGACACACAAATACAAACAAAGGCAGAGGGTTCTCCTTATCATTTCCGACTTTCTGGATTTGGTGCTTCATCTCTGGCTCTGGGGAAGTGCTCTCCTCCATTTTTCAAGCTGAGGAGCCTGCATTGTCATCTCCATGATTGTGTGGCTAGCAAGATTGCTTGGAGTGTCTCTTTGCCTTTTCCCACCAAAGTGGTACCTATTTATCTACTCACATTACATGTTTTCGAATTGCTAGGTTGACAGGAACTGGAACTGACAAATGGGAGTTTTCCCCGTCTCACAAGTCGAACTGCCATCCTTCAGGTCAGCAGTTCAGCCAATCTTCAGATCAGCAATTCAGTGGTAGAATGGTTTAACTCATTGTGCCACCACGGCTCACAGCGGCTCATTGCAAAGATGCATGTTAGGATGCAAGCAAGAGTATCCTAATGTGTACTGATAGTCCCTAGCTGTTGTCTGGACAGGCACTGGGAACACCCAATGTACTCTAGCAGTACACAAATGGATATTTTAATTTAAAAACTTTAACAAAAGGACAATACTAAACACAAATATATTCAATCAATCTGTCACACCTCAAGGGCCTCAGGCCTCAGTTTTGCTTGAGCAAGACCGCAGCCATGCCGGCTGCAAAGAGCTTTCCAAGCCAGCTTGTTTCTCTCCAGAGACTCCCTCTGGGCCCCTTTGCCTTTCCCGTGAGAAGCAGGTACTGAATGCACAACATGGACAGGCCAAGGTTACTTAAACGGGCCTCACCTGATAAGCGAAGCGCCTCAGAGATGTTTCGAGTCCAGCTCCCTTCGCCAGCTGCGAGCTCCTAACGAGTTGTGCATTCCGGAGAGACTGAGGTAGCTAAACATACAGACAGTCATCAATCATGCGACTTTGACACTCGACGTACCCAGATCAAAGCCATTGGACACTATAACTGCTTGGAGATGCCCATTGAAGGTATCTCGTATCAACTCCGCATTCAAGGATGCTCCTGTGAGAGAGGCCGCTTTCGGGCCTTCCAGAAGCCTGTGCCAGCCAGCATCGGGCTGTCTTGATCCTGCTCCAGTGCTACGTTCCTGTGTCGTTCCTGCAAAGACTTTATAAGCTACTGAACTTTATTGCTTCCAAGAAAACCTTCCTTGCTATTTTAAACCGGCTGGGAACCTTTAAGAGACTTTCATTGCATCCGGCTTGTTTCCTGAATCTATCCGCTTGGATCCCTGTTGCCACGGGATTATTTATCCACTGCTGATTCCTGTTATTTGCTGCTATTTGGAGGCCTTATAGAATTGCTTCCAAACACTTTCCTATACCTTTTATTCACAATAAACCTGTTGTACCTCAGCTGCTGTGTGGTTTATCCAGGGAGGTCAAGTCCAAGGGCCTAGAGGGCGATACAATCAATCAACTTTATTTCTTATGAGTCGCCCTTCACCAAAGGTGCTCTGGGCAAACTTACACAATTAAAATAAACAGGTTACATAGTCACAGCTTGTTACTTAACAATCATAGGCTCTTCTGAAGAGCCATGTCTTGAGTGCCCCTAAAAATGTATGTAGATCAGGAGTGGCTCTTTGCTCTGGCGGTAGGGAGTTCCACAAGATTGGGGCTGCGATTGAGAAAGATCTATGTCTTGTGGACTCAAAATGGACCTCTCTAGGGCCAGGGACATAGAGAAGATTCTCATGAGCTGACTGTGGCAGTCTCTGGTGATGGAGTGGCATTAAACGGTCTCTTAGATGTGAAGGACCCTGACCTCGAAAGGCCTTGAATGCTAGGACCAGAGTCTTATAGAAGACTCTGTGTTAACATAAGAACATAAGAAGAGTCATGCTGAATCGGGCCTCAGCCCATCTAGTCCAGCATTCTGTGTCACACAGTGGCCCACCAGTTGTACACAGGGATCTCTAGCAGAAAGGAGGGCAAAACCCTCACCTGCTCCCGACCCCCACAACCAGTACTGGGGAAAATCCTGCCTGCCTCCATCAACACAGAGGTGGCACTTGGATGTCCATTTCAGTAGCTACTGATTCCCTTGGTATCCATGAATCTGTCTAATCCTGCCTTGAAGCTGTCCAGGCTGACAGCTGTCACAACCTCCTCTGGAAGTGAGTTCCATAACCCGATGACCCTCTGGGTGAAGAAATATTTCCCTTATTAGTCCTAATTTTCCTACCTTGGAGCTTCAGGAGTGCCCTCTAGTCCTAGTGTTGTGTGACAGAGAAAATATTTTTCTTTATTCACCTTTTCTATCCCATGCATGATTTTATACACTTCGATCAAGTCACCTCTTAAACGCCGTCTTTCAAGGCTGAAAAGACCAAGGCGTTGCAACCTGATTTCATAAGGGAGCTGCTCCATCCCTTGGATCATTTTTGTTGCCCTTCTTTGTACCTTTTCCAGTTCCGTTATATCCTTCTTGAGGTGCGGTGACCAGAATTGTACACAGTACTCCAGATGTGGCCTCACCATAGATTTGTAGAGAGGCAATACAACATTTGACCGACCTATTTTGATTCCCTTCCTGATCATGCCAAGCATAGAATTTGCTTTTTCACTGCTGCTGCGCACTGGGTTGACATCTTCATTGAGCTGTCCACCAAAACCCCAAGATCCCTTTCCTGGTTTGTCTCGGAAAGCTTTGACCCCATCAGTTGATAAGTGTATTTGGGGTTCTTTGCCCCGATGTGCATGACTTTACACTTGTTTAGGTTAAAATGCATTTGCCACTTTGTTGCCCATTCACTCAATTTTGAGAGATCTTTCTGGAGCTCTTTACAATCAGTTTCATTTTTAACTACCCTGAACAATTTAGTGTCGTCTGCAAACTTTGCTACCTCACAATTTACTCCTACATCCAGATCATTAATGAATAAATTAAAAAGTAACGGACCCAAAACTGAACCTTGGGGTACGCCACTTCTCACCTCTTTCCACCCAGAGAAATGTCCGTTTATTACCACCCTTTGTTTCCTACAGTTTAGCCAGGTTTCAATCCAGGACAAGACCTGTCCTCTGATTCCATGGCTGAGGAGCTTATTTAGGAGCCTTTGGTGAGGGACTTTGTCAAAAGCCTTTTGAAAGTCAAGGTAAACAATATTGACTGGGTCCCCTTTATCTATGTGTTTATTTACACCCTCAAAGAATTCTATCAAGTTAGTAAGACATGATTTGCCTTTGCAGAAACCATGTTGATTTTCCTTCAGCAATGCCTGTTCTTCTATGTGCTTGGTAATTTTTTCTTTAATAATGGTTTCCATCACTTTGCCTGGAACTGAGGTTAGACCAGTGCTGTCCAACTTCTTCCGGCCCAAGGGCCGGAGAGAGTGTCACTGATCACCTGGGGGCCACAGGTGATCAGTGAGCAGGGGGCAAGGCCGATAGCGGGCGGGCGGGCGGGGCCAGCTGACTTCCTCCTCCTTCGCCCCTCCTCCCCCGCGGACGCGCCGCGGTGCGGGAAGGAGGAGGGGCGAGGAGGAGCCAGCTGTCTTCCTCCTGCCTGTATCGCCCCCTCCGTTCCTCTCTCGACGCCGCCGTGCGAGGCAGTTCGCAGCGGCGCCGCCGAAAGGGAGAAAGGGCGATCAGGCAGGAGGAAGATAGCTGGCCCCTCCTCCCCTGTACCGCCGCCTTGTCCCTTTCTCGGCGGCGCCGCTGCAAACTGCCTCGCAGCGGCGGCGCCGAGAGAGGGACGGAGGGGCGATCCAGGCAGGGAGGAGGGGCCAGCTGTCTTCCTCCTGCCTGGATCGCCCCCTCTGTCCCTCTCTCGGCGCCGCCGCTGCAAACTGCCTCGCAATGGTGGCGCCGAGAGAGGGAGAAGGGCGATCCAGGCAGGAGGAAGAGAGCTGGCTCCTCCTCCCTGCCTGGATCACTTCTCCGTCCCTCTCTCGGTGCCGAAAAAAGGGCAGAAGGCGGCGCCTACTCCTCCTTTCAGGGCCCCCTCCCTTCCCTAGGCCGGGGGAGCCGCGAAAAGGAGGGTAAGCGCCAAGAGCAGCGCGTCACGCCAGGCCTGTGACGCGCTGCTCTTGGCGCCGCCTTCTGCCCTTTTTCGGCGGCTCCCCCGCCCTAGGTAGGGAGGGGGGCGCCGAAAAGGAGGAGCTAGCTCTCTTCCTCCTCCCTGCCCCGCCTCCCCCCCCGGCCGCCATTTTTTTAAAAAAAATGATTTTTTAAAAATTTTTTAAAAATGGTGGCTGAGGGCATAGGTGGGGCCCTGTCCAACAGGCTACGGGGCCGGATCCGGCCCCGGGGCCGCCAGTTGGACAGCCCTGGGTTAGACTAACTGGCCTATAATTTCCTGGATCACCCCTGGATCCTTTCTTGAAGATCGGGGTTACATTTGCCTCCCTCCAGTCCTCGGGTATGGTGCCTGATCTTAGAGAAAGGTTATATATTTTGGCTAGAATTTCAGCAATTTCACACTTGAGTTCCTTAAGAACTCTGGGGTGGATGCCATCTGGCCCTGGTGATTTGTTGACATTTAGTTTGGTAAGGCATGTGAGAACATCTTCCTTGTTTATCTCTATCTGGTTTAATTCATTTAATTCCCTCCCTGAAAAAACTGACTCAGCTGAAGGCATATGTTGTCTGTCCTCCTGTGTGAAAACGGAGGCAAAGAAGTCGTTTAGCCGCTCAGCAATCTCCTTGTCTTCACTTATTGTCCCTTTCTTACCATTTTCGAGCCTTCCATTTCTTAAATGAGTTTTTCTTCTTTCCAATCACATCTTTTACTTCATTTGTAAGCCATGCCGATGTCCTCTTGGACTTTCCCGGCCTCTTTCTTATTTTAGGAATGCATTTTAGTTCGGCTTGTTTTAAAGTATTTTTAAACAGTTTCCAAGCATTCTGGAGGGATTTGATTTTTTTACTGTTCCTTTTAGTTTGTTCTTTACTATTTTTCTCATTTTGGTGAAATTCCCTTTGTGAAAATTTAAGGTCTCTGTGTTAGTTTTCACTGACAGTTTGCTATCCAAACTTAAGTTGAAGGTTATTGTGTTGTGGTCACTGGTACCTATGGGCTCAGTTACAAGGACATCTTGAATGAGATCTTGTTCATTAGTTAGCACCAAGTCCAGGATCCCCTTTCCCTGGTTGGTTCCATGACCATCTGCTCAAGGGAATAATCAGCTAACATGTCGAGGAACCTTGTCTCTCTTTCATGCGTAGAACAAGAATTTAGCCAATCTATTCGGGGATAGTTGAAGTCCCCCATTATGACTAATTTATTGCTTTTTGAGGCCTGTTTAATTTCATTTTCCAGATAGCAGTCTGCCTCTGGAGGTTGGTTGGGAGGGCGATAGCAGATCCCTAATGCTAGATTAGTTTTTTGTCCTGGGACTTTTACCCACTATGTTTCTGTAGGTGAGTTTGAATTTTCTTGATATTCTAATTCATGAGATTCTAGCTATTCATTTATGTACAAGGCCACACCGTTTTTCCCTCTCCTGTCTTTCCTGTACAGTTTATAACCTGGAATTTTTGTGTCCCATTGTTTTCCTCTGTCCACCAGGTTTCTGTTATACCAATAATATCAATATTTTTTTTTCTTTTGCCAAACATTCCAACTCCCTATTTTTGTTCGAAGGCTTCGAGCATTTGCGTACAGACATTTATATTTATTGCTCTGATGCCCTTTCAACTTTGGCTGTTTATGAGAATTTGTAGAAGGCCTACCATGTCCTACCTCTTGGCTACTTCCTATCTTTTCTGTTGACTCATTTGTGCATAAATTTCATCCTCCATACTTGGCGTTTCACCCTCTCGAACCGCTGCCCAGCTCCTGACTTTCCCCTAGGAATCAGTTTAAAAGCTGCTCTGAAGCCTTTTTAATATTGATTGCCAGCAGTCTGGTTCCATTTTCGTTCAGGTGTAACCCATCCCTTTTGTAAAGGTTTGGCTTTCCCGAAAATGTCCCCTAGTTCCTAACAAATCTAAAGCCTTCTTCTCGACACCACTGCCTCATCCACGCATTGAAGCTCCGGAGCTCTGCTAGTCTGGCTGTCCCTGCGCGTGGAACCGGTAGAATTTCCGAGAATGCTACCTTTGAGGTCCTGGACCTTAATCTTCTACCTAGCAACCTAAATTTGGCTTCCAGGACCATCCGTTTGGCCTTCCCAATGTCATTGGTTCCATCGTGTACCACGACTGCTGGCTCCACCCCGGTGTTCAACCGGCAGCCAATGCATGCGCTGGCGGGATGTTGTTATATGACACCTCATTGATGTTCTTGTGAGGAGTCTAGTGGCTGCATTTTGCACAATTTGGATCTTACAAATTGCTGCTCGAGGTAAGCCCACATATGATACATTGCAGTAATCCAGCCTCAACGTAACCGTGGCATGGATTTCCATAGCCAGCGCCTCTGTTGGTAAATAATAACATTATGCTATAAATATAAGGTTAGTATTAGATTAAATACTTGCAATTAATTAGATCACCAAGAGAAATTTATGGAGTTATAAATATACTCTCTCCATTAGCTAGATGCATAAGCAGTAAAGGGAGACAACCCTACATTTTTTTTAAAAAAGTACTTATGCGTTTAGACAGATAAGGGAAATATAGAAAGGCCTAGAGAATGTGTTGTGATTAGTTCCAAGGACATCTGATGCAATCTAGGTGAAATGTTACCCTGCTTGTGTGTGTGTGTGTGTGTGTGTGTGTGCACGCGCGCACGTGCGTGGTCGAGTAGTTTTACAATAGTGAGAAGAAATCTAGCTTTTTGTTGAAAATTATTGAAGCCAAAGATTTCAGTATTAAGATTCTTTCCACTTCTTTCCACATCAGAAAATTTTAATCATTATGAATGATCCTTTTCAGAGCCCCAAATCTGAGATCTGATGCAGTGCTGTAATTCCTCAAAATGTGCACTTTGCTGACTTCTCTATGTAGCAATATCTCTTCCTGTGCATACAATACTGTTTTCTGCACAAAACAATATGTGCGAAATTAGTGCAAAATAAGTCATGAATTGCAAAAAGGCATCCAAATTGTTCTCCAAGACTTCCTTACAGCCAGAAGAAAATCTTTAAAATTAGTCATTGCTTCCTTTGAGCAGGAACTTAGTGAAGAATGATGTCACAGTTGTATATTACCATCATAGCAGCATTGCTATCTAAATGGGGTTCTACATCTGAAATTTGTTTTCCCAATATTATACAATTATGATTATAGTGAAAATGGCACACATTGATACCTACCAGACAAGCATAAGGAATTCTACAAAAATGATAGCAGATACTGAGAGCTGGAGAAGATATTCAACTGAAGCCAGAAGTTTGCTTTTGTTTTACAAAACATATCTGGTGACACATCCCAAATGTATCTCTTTAAACCAAAAGCATCTGGGAAACTGATGTCCAAGTTTATCAGCCTAGATAGCCAGAAAATGCTGAGAGTTGATGTGAGCTGCAGTTCAGTACCATCAGGAGGGCCAGAAAATTACCCCACACACTATAGTTCTTTCCCACTTCTAATCCAACTAGCTGAAAATGCTTGGGAGTGCCTCCCTCGCTTTAAATGTTTTTGATTTTACACAGAACGATAATGGGAACCATGGGGGGGGGGGAATCATTATTTATAGCCAATAAATTCTCAAAACACAGATAAGTATTCGATCTCCCGAGTGTATCAGAAACCACAAATGAAGAAAATAAAGTGCAGCTGTGCTATCTTAATAGGAAAAGGAAACTCTAGCATAGTTAGCATTTAAATGCCTGCATGCAACAACAAAAATCTTAAATTTAAGCCATCCTATCAGTTCTCAAGCAGCCAATAGATTTCATAAATTCAGGGTAGGAACAGAGGACATCTTTAAGGTCAGCCTTGTATCTCATGATTTATTTATTTATTGTTCATTTTTGTATTCCGCTCCTCCCAGCAGGCTCGGGGCGGATAACAATAAAAATACACGGGTGGCATGTCGCTGACATATCGACATGTGACCCTACAATTAATACACATAAAAACATAAAACCACATTAAAACAGATTATATTGTCATATATGGGACGAGAAGACATATGGCATAGTTCTTGGTCCGGTGAGCCTAGTTGAAAGCTAGGCCGAAGAGGGCCGTCTTGCAGGCCCTCCGGAACGGGGCCAGATCCGAGATAGCTCAGGTACTGTCCGGGAGGGCGTTCCACAATACCGGTGCCGCCACGGAAAAAGTCCTTTGTCTAGTCGTCGATAGGTGGCAGGAGCGGACTGATGGGACTAACAGCAGATTTTGTTCATGATCACACTGATCAGTGAATTACTTGGGTATCTAAGGGAAATGTGTATGGAAAGAATTCTCATGTATTCCTACATTTCTGCCTTAAAGCTGAGATTCCTGCTTTACAGCCAAATGGGTTGAAATTTAATTTTTCCTCATAGGCTGTGCTTTATTATTGCCCTGGCAAACAATATAAAATAACTGCAGAGTTTCAAAGAAAGCTGACACAGGAAGCAGAAGAAAACTCAATCTTTACAGGACTTTGCAGTTGTTCATAGATAATTGGATCTCCAAATTTGGCCCTTGGTTTTCCTGTTAAGATGTATTCAGAAGAGCTTTGCCATTGCTGTCACCTTAGGGTGGGAGATATTGTGACTTGCCAAACGTCACCATGTGGCTTTTCACAGATAATTAATTTTATATAATTAATATTATATGTTAAATGTTTTTAATTGTATTTTATGTTGTTGGGGACATCAAGTTGTGGCGACTGTAAACCACCTTGAGTCGCCTTCAGGCACAAAGTATAGGTACTTCTTAAAGTATTAAAGTTCAAGGTCATTTAGGACTTTAAATGTAATTACCATCACATTATTATCATTGTTGCAATGGTGGTTTCCCATTTTTACTCTGTTTGACTCAAGGAGGCTTACAAAAATCAAAATAGATAACAGTTAAAATTTGAGACTGGTTTGAAACTGGATATATATTGGGAAGCCAGGGAAATTTCTTTAAAACTCATCTACATAAGAACATAAGAACATAAGAAGAGCCATGCTGAATCGGGCCTCAGCCCATCTAGTCCAGCATTCTGTGTCACACAGTGGCCCACTAGTTGTACACAGGGATCTCTAGCAGAAAGGAGGGCAAAACCCTCACCTGCTTTTTGTTTTTATAAGATATTTATTTTATCAGTCTGGCTGCTGTATGTTATAGTAACTACAGCTTCTTTGCCTGTTGTTAGTTACTATAAAATCCAGTTTCTGCCTCCTGAAGAATCCTGGAGTTTGTAGTTTAACAGCCTCACAAAACTACAAACCTCAGAATTCAGAAGGATGCAGAAACTGGATTGTAAGTGGATTTTTTCTCTAGTGTGATGAAGTGGTTAGGCTGCAGTCTTATAATCACAGACTTGGACATAAGGACTTACTATTGAGTAGGCGTACTTGCTGCAGGTTTGTACTGTAAAGCTGATTTAACCCCCCCTCTCCCTTCTCTACACTGGGTCCTTCCAAACAGCCATATGACCCAAAATATGAAGACAAAACCCCCTACAATATCTGCTTCAAGCCAGAATATCTGAGTTCACACTGCCAAATATCCTAGTTCAAAGTGGATAATACGGGATTTTATTTAGCTGTGTGGAAGAGGTCACTGATATAAATGGACATGCCCACTCGATATTGCAAATTATATAAGAACTAGCATTAAATGTGAATGATGGCCAATGGAAACACATGTTACCTTACTGTGAGGTATTGAGGTATTTTTCTTAGGTTGCTTCTGCCTTTTCTTCTTATGGTATGGCCCTTTCAAAATGGCCTTATTTCTTCTTGATAATTAAGGTCTTTATAGTTGAGTCCCCGTCCCCCCCTGGGGTTGAGAAGAGTGGGGTTGAAATGTTGGAAATAAATAAATAAATAAATTTTCCACCCAGAGGGAGATTTAAGCATAATGGAACATACTCAAAAAAGTGGCTCCCCCACATCCATTCTCAAATAAAGTGTTGAAATCAGTTAGTGTTTCATTTTATGAGATCATTACTTGGCATTCTGGACTTTCTTAAAGAAAGTGTGCAGGAAACAAGTTTCTGCATTGAGGGGAAGAATAGCTTTAAAAACAATCCCAAAGGTTTTGAAAAGACTTTAATAAAGTAACTGTTCTTGTTTCTTGAACTCAATAACGCAGAATGTGAGTTTTCAAAGATATGGGAGTGTAGACCCAGTTTGTTAAATCTGTAAACTTTGGACTTTGAGCATAAACTTTGGGCATGTGAAAAGACTTTTTCCAATGATTTACCAGCTTACACATTAGAGACTCGGATGCACTAAATCCAAATACTCTAGCTTCCATCCTCTTTTAAAAATTAAAATCCCCAAACTAGATGCAAAACTAACTTTAGTTAACTGGAAACAGATTTCAAAGATGCAAGTCACCAAAATCTAACTTTCTGAATATGGATAACAATCAGTCCCTTTAGATAGGGGGGGAGAAAGGGGCCATGGGACACATGAGGAGAATGTTTCCCTCATACACAAATCCCATCATCATATTGAATTATGGGGGATCATGAGCACTGTAACTTGAGTCTGCTCTTAGATCCATATTTTTCAGTGGAGGCCCAAATGGACTCAATGGCTTTGAGTGCTGTCACCAACTTTGCTGCTATGGTAGGCTTTCATACTCAGGGATAACTTAAAATAGGTCTACACTGGCCACAAATCCAAATTGGATCCAAGATTGCTCCTGGATATCAACATGATGCTCAGGACTTCTGGCACTAACGTAGATTAAAATAGTTAATTTCCCCCCAAATTAGATAAAGTCGGGGAAAGCCATGGAGCAGAACTGTACCACTGTACCAGGGTTTGTGTGAACAGCTGAGCCAGTTCTAATTCAAACAGGTTCAGCTGTTCATAAGTGGTGCAAGGAAAAGTATTTAACAATTGCCCCTTTTTGGTTTTTGTGGCCATAGAGAGTTCATATAACATTAGTTTAAAGGAACCAAACTATTTTTAAATGGTCTTGTTTTAAGTGATAAATTACTTAATATCATTGTAGTATTTCAGTAGAAACCCTCCCCCATATTAAATTGCTTAAAACTGTTTGCATTCATTTTAGTATGAGCTACCCTAAGATTCTCAGATAGGGTGAGATATAAATATTTTAATAAGGTAAATAATTAAATAATGAAAAATGAAAGTGGATTATGTATGTATTTGCCACAGTTGAACAGAGGGGCCTATTCAAATAAAATGGGCTGAGTTTAACAAATGAGGAAAATAGAGTTGGCTTTCCACATTTTCAGGTTTAACTTTTGTGGGTTTTATTATTGTGGATTTGATCAATATGTTACTTCTTGCAATCTCTAGGTCCTCCAGCACAAGTCTATGCTTGATGTCCAGCAGAGGGTGATTATAGAGTTGCACTGGAGGACCTAGAGGGTCCTAGAGAGAACAATTCTATAGACATTTGTAGGGCCACCACCAAAAAGATTCCTAGAGAGGTAATGTCTCAGGTTAAAAAGTGTTTTTATTTTCATTTTTCACTTTCGCAGGGGTCAAAGGGAGAAGGCCAATCAACACAATGCTCAGGACTTCTGGCACTAAAGTAGATTAAAATAGTTAATTTCCACCAAAATTAGATAAAGTCAGGGAGGCGCACCGAAGACCTCGCGAGAGGGAAACAGGAAGCACAGGACCAGCTGAAAGATCCTCGGAGGACTCAGAGGAACAAGGACACATACAATCACAATGCCCTGAGGACTGGGCTAAGACTAAGATGGGGTTAGAGGCGCCACCTATGGGAGGAAGCCCACCTATGGACCCTAGCAGGCATAAGCCCAGAAAAAGGGTTTCGCTAGCTGGCACAGAGCAGGAGCTGCAACTTCAGCCTCCCTTCCCCAAACATCAAACTCTGCCAGCCCAAAAATCACTGATCCTAGAAGACCGGATAGGAAGGCGTCTTCCACATTAAAAGGGAACAATTGTACCCCTTCACATGCTACAGGAGCCCAAGACAAAAAATCTTTGGGCTCACCCTTACAACCAAAAGTTTTCCAAGGAAATTTGAGCTTTACATTGGCTCCTCAAGATCTGAAGGCCTCAAATAGGAATCAGAGGCCATGCAGCTTGATTAATATTAGAACGGTGGGCATAGGGTAGTTCTGAACTGTTATTTATTATATGTTGTGTGTTTGTGGTTATTTACTGTTAACTTTATTGTTCTTCGGGGAGTGGCAGTATATAAATTCGAATAATAAATAAGTTACTTTTATGGTCTATGCCTCCCAGAGTCCTCCAGCTAGCATAGCTACTGGCCACATTGGCTTGGGGACATCTTGCAAGTTGTATTCCAAAAATTAAGTCTTTGAATTTTTGCACCAGATGATAATCTGGCAGCAGACTTTTACATGAACTGAATGTTGACCATTTTTAGAGGTAGCCCAACAGAGAAAACTTCAATGGTGTGATATTCTGTTGAATTTCTTCTTGGGAATTCAATAGTTCATTATTTAGTCAGATCATCTTAACATATTACTTGCAAAGTTTAGAAACGCAAAGCATAGAGAAAACTGCTAGGCCATTAAATGCTAATCAATGTAGCCAATTGAAACATTCACACTTACCTCCAACAGAAAAGAGTTTTGTCTCCCACCCTGGACATTCCACAGATATATAAACCCAATTTTCCTAGTTTCCAACAGACCTCACAACCTCTGAGGATGCCTGCCATAGATGCAGGCAAAACATCAGGAGGAAAAGCTTATGAAATATGGCCATACAGCCCGAAAAACTTACAGCAACCCATAGCACAGAGCAGGGGTCCTCAAACTAAGGCCAGGGGACCGGATACAGCCCTCCAAGGTCATTTACCCAACCCTCACTCAGGGTCAACCTAAGTCTGAAATGACTTGAAAGCACACAAAAACAACAACAACAACAACAACAACCCTATCTCATCAGCCAAAAGCAGGCCCACACTTCCCATTGAAATACTAATAAGTTTATATGTGTTAAAATTGTTCTTCATTTTAATTATTGTATTGTTTTAAAGTGTTTTTTTGCACGACAAATAAGATATGTGCAGTGTGCACCAGAATTCAGTCATTTTTTTTTCAAATTATAATCCGGCCCTCCAACTGTTTGAAGGACTGTAACCTGGTCCTGTGTTTAAAAAGTTTGAGGACCCCTGGCATAGAGAGTCAGTAAACCAAGGCAGAGGGTTCTCCAGGAGATCATAAACCCAATAAATAGGAAACCTGGTTGGAAATGGCAGTATGATTAGTTGTGAAATAAAAAAAATCACAGTGTTACTGATGGCTTCAATGCTTGATAGATTTTTGGATACAGGACTTTTTTTAATGCTTTGCTGGGAAACCCATTTTTGTTTTACTAAAAGAAAAGCTGTCCTTTCTGGTTTTTGTTATTGGAACACATAGATTGGCAGAACCTCCTCCCAGATTAACTCACTCCTAGTCACTCATCCTTCCCTATCCACTGTATTGCAATGTAGCATCTTTATCTTCTTTTATCCTGATGAGATTCTAATTGTTCATAGAAAACTTAGCCTGAAGGGGCATTTTAGTGAAAATGAAAAGAGCTCTTGTCTTTTCCATCTTTCTGAAACCCAAATGCTGTTTTATTGTTCTGAATTTTTAAGCCTTTTTATTCGTTAACATCTTGAAAAGGAGCGTGTGCATCTCTCTGCGGGTGCATTCTCTTTTGATATTTCTGTTTATTGAGCAGGAAAGCAGCTCATAAAAAGGTTACCCATCTTCTCTGCCTCTTTTTATAACATTCGGAATGAGAAGTATTTTCATTCCCTTTTATAACAGACTGTGGCCTGACATCTCATCTCAGTCCAATTCCAGGAGTGACACAGCGTAAAAAATTGGAAAGGATCTCCAGCTTCACAGTCTAACATCTTCAAAAAAAGCCTGCTGCAGAGTTCTTGGGTCCCACACAGATAATTAGGTTTGAAGTGATAAACTCACAACAATCCCCGCTCCCTTTCTCCATTCCAGCATTTCATTAGGCCTTTTATAGCACAGTAATTACATGTATCTCCCATTCTTAAAGTCATCATGGGAGCTGGGCTAATTATAAGATGAAGTAAAATGTTAGGGCTGTACCCATGGAAATGGTTAGGGTGACAAATGCTAGTCCTATATGTCTGCATGGAGGTGGGGGAAATCCACAACACATACAATCTTACCTGTGTATTTTGTAATGGACTGATTGATATGTATTGAAATATTTATATCTTGTCATTTATTATGGGATTTCATGGCAATTTACAGGAAAAACTATAGACATTTTGCACAAGCTGTAGAGTCTAAGACATCTTCAAGGGCAGACCCATGTACATTTCATTGCAGTAATTGGATCAAAAAGCTACCAGTGCATGGAGCCCAGTGTCTAAGGCTGGATCTACACTGCCACATTATCCAGTTTCAGAATGCAGTTTATCTGCATTGAACTGGATTATTTGGCAATGTAGACTCGTATAATCCAGTTCAATGCAGTTAAACTGCATTCTGAAACTGCATTATGTGGAAGTGTAGATCCAGAGTAAATGATCTTTGTCCAGAAAAGGCCATGGTCAAAGTAGATGCCAAACACTTGGATCTAATAATAATAATAATAATAATACTTTATATCCTGCCACCATCTACTCAAGGAGACTTGGGCGGCTTACATGAGGCCGAGTCCAACAAAATACATCAATAAAAACAACAAAGCAAGCAAACAAATAAAACACAATACAATATCATAAATAACACAGCAGCAATAACACACAAGGGTTTTAAAACATGGTGTTTTATCTAAGAGCACATTCAGCCATTTTCACATCCCTGTGACAATGAAAAAGCATAATTAAGAACATTCCTTTTTTAAATCTGAAAGTACACCTCTCTAGAAATGGCTAGATTGTACAGTATGATTCAATGCAGGCCCGGATCAGGCCCTTTTGGCGCCCTAGGCCAAAAGGGCCACCTGCCGCCCCCCCCGCTCTGCCCCAGCTCCGCCCATGCCACGCCCTCACCGGCGAGGTGGAGGAAAGCCCCACCCCTGGTTCCGCCCCCTCCCCTGTGGAAAAGTGAATAGTGGTAGTTGAAGAGCACATCCTAAGGGTTATTTCTGCATCTGATTTATTAAAATATTCCCATCCAAACTCAAGTAACGATTATTAAAAGCGGGGTCAAACTCTGCAGTGTAGATGCACCCTAAAACCAAAGTTCAACCTGAGCAGCGCTTTGCCCATTCATAGAAAGTTGTGCAATTCAAAGAAAGGCACAGGGAGCTTCCCCTGCTTGGAAAAAGTTTGGCCAACTTTTCCCTCTCTTCCTCCTCGCCGGTTTTGAAGGCGAGAAGGCAGGCAGCAGCTGTTGGTGCCTCTCCTACCCCTTGTTTTCGCCTTTTGTTCTCCGCCGGCGCTGGGCGGCTGGCTCTCCTCGCCTTGCCCCCTCCCACAGGTGATGATGATGGGGGGGGGGGGAGGATGCATCTCCGCCTGGCCCCGCCCTCTCCCCTTTACCCGCTCCCTCCCTTTCTCCCATTGGAAAGGCTAAGCTCCCCTTGGCCAGCCGGCCAGCCTGCCTGCCCTTATTTAATTTGGTGTGTGATTTTGCTATTTTTAGGCCCTGGATTCCCTCCAGCAAGACTTAGGGGAGTTATTCCCCACACCACCACCACCAGTACCTTCTCCTTCAACCCAGCTTCCTTCCTCTTGGAATATTTTTTTAATTCAAATAAATAAATAAGGAGAGGGTGGCTGTCTCCTTGCCCTCTCTCTCTCTCTCTCTCTCTCTCTCTCTCTCTCTCTCCTGTCCCCCTCCCTGTCCTCCTGCTGTGAGTGAGGCGCTCTCGCTCTCTCCCTCTCCCTCTCTCCCCCCCCTCTCCCTCTGCCTTTTGCTCCAGATCTACAGCCAGCCACCAGCCAGTCAGGGATGTTTTATTTTATCTGCAGCGCCAGGAATCTCAACCCATAACACAGAGTCGCGCCTAAGAGGAATGAAGACCCTGCATTTCATTTACTAAGTCATTTCCACTTTGCAAAAAGGGTTTTTTTTGGTGTTGCTGGGTATTTGCTATAGGAAGCAAATAGGAATTGGCCATAGGAAGGAAGCAAGGCATGGGGAAATAATGCCACCTCCTGCCTTGTAGCCTCATAAGAGTGCATTGTGAGTGTGGATATGCGAAGAGAAAAGAAAGGTGGATTTGGGGGAAAGCGTTCTGCCTTGGGTTTTTTTGTGGGGGGCAAATTGGCTTTGCAGTGTGCACAATTGGGGGGCTGCTTCCTCCAAGGGCACTTGATCCTATGGAGGGGATCAGTGGCTACATTTCTGCAGCACATTATTAGGATCCAATGGTGGGGATTTCTCTTCTTTCCCTTGGAAGAGCCAAAGGTGGAAGGTTTGGGTTTAATTTTCTTTCCTTCTTTTCGCCAGAGGAAAGCCCAACCCAAGGCTCTGCCCTGGCTCCGCCCCTGCCCTGCCCCCTCACCGGCAAAAAGGAGGAAAGCCCCACCCCTGGCCACGCCCCCACCCCGTCCCCTCATTGGCGAGGATGAGGAAAGCCCCACCCCGGCTCTGCCCCTCCCCGCCCCGGCTCCTCCCTCTCTCCTAAAGCCACCATGCCGGCAAGGAGGTGGGGGTGGGGTGGGGGCAGAGCCTTTGGAGCGAGCAGGGGAGGGGGGGGGGCGGCCATGCGCATGCACACTTATTTTTTTGATTATTTTTTAAAATATTTTTTGAATATTTTTTCCGAAATTTTTTCTGAATTAAAAATTTTTTTTAAATTTTTTTGGGGGGTCCAGACGTGCCCCCCCCATGGCTGCCGCCCTAGGCCATGGCCTAGGGTGGCCTTATGGGTAATCCGGTGTCACGATGCAAGACCTTGGCCAGCCCCTTAATCACACACACAGAGACGATAATCAGCTAACTACTTTATTGAAGAATAAGAAACAGCTGAAAAGGTAATTGTCCATAAAAATATCAAAAGTAATCCAAAAGCAAGGTAATGTCCAAAAGCAAACTTAGCATGGAAGTTTCCAAAGACTTGGCAGGGCTCCGCTCAACAAAAGCGGATCAGGGAACAAAGCAAGATACAAGATCCAAGATACTCCTTGGCAGGCCACTAGCCTAACTTAGCTACGTGGACTTGCCTCACTACACATCTGTATAGGATAGACGTGGCCGAGGTACTGAGGATCCGTTCCCACGGATCCTATACTTAATCCCCCGGACGAGGCCCCCGACGCTCTAGGCTTCTCCTCCTCCAATCTGTGCTGCGAGACCGTGGTCGGTCTAGGCTGTGAAACCAGCCCCTTCTGCTAGCCTCGATGTTCCGTCTCCTATCAAAGGTTCGTCCTTGCCTCCCAGCATCTGCGTCCCTATCTTCGTGAGAGTCTGACTCCCTATCAACTTCCCGGGCCTCCTCCTCCGTGGTTTCCCACATTCTTTCTTGCGACCCTCGCCCCCCCCCCCCCCGGCCGTTCGTAATATTCACTATCACTGCTTACTGAATCCATCTGGCCTTCCAGATCCTCGTAAGGATCAGGCCAGCCAGGATCCCACGCCAGGCTCTCTGTGGGGGAAGAAGGCCCAGCTAACTCAAAATCCCCTTCTTCCAGCCCCTCCAAATCCTCCTCAGAATCTACCTCAGCTCCAGCTGGCTCTAATGCAAGTGGGACCCCTGGTGATGCCCCTTGCCTCCCAGGCACGAACGAGAACTGGGTTGCTACATCCGGGCCTGACTCAATGGTCACCTTCCAGCAGAGGTTGACCATAGAGGAAAGAAAGAAAGAAAGAAAGAAAGAAAGGGAAATGAAAGAAAGAATCCAGAGGCATATTGTAGTACCTAGGGATTTCTATAGAGAAAATATTAAGCGAATGCATGAATAATCATATCTGTAAAAGTCAAACCCACAAATTTGGAGGGCAAATTGTACTCTTGTGCTATACACCTACAAGGGGATGCACCACCACCCAGAGCAACTTACCCAATTGCTGGACTCAAGTACCACTAATCCATCTCATTAACATTCAGCATCAGTCTATTGGTCCTCATCCAGCTCATTACAACATCCAGGCATTGGATCAGTACTGGCACAGCCTTAGCCAGTCATGACAAGGAGCAGCAGAGCTTATATTAATGTATTTCTTAAATTTTCATCCTATTTTTCCATTGAAAAAGATAGCACACAAGACAGCTAACAAAGGTAATGAAAAACAAATTGTAAACAAATTAAGTAATACATATTAAATAAAACAACATTAAAATTATTATTTACTTTAATTCAATTTCCATTGGCTTTTCACGGTGACTTCTCTTGAGCTTCAGCATCATTTAAAATGATTTTAAAAATCCAAACCAGCAAACACAAATAACAAAATAAAAACAGTGGATACTTCCAATTTTGGTTAGTCATTAACTTTATATGTACAATGATGCCATCTCCCTTGAACTACAAGCTTCCTTATACAGATCGATCTAGCTTAGTGTTACTGACACTGACTGACTCTCTGGTTCAAGCAAGAGTCTTTCTTAGTGCTACATAAAGTTGGCAGAGACTGGAATCAGGGCTTTTCATACTATTAAATTACAGTGGTATAATTCTGATTCAATTGTCATGGTTCCAGGTTAGGGAGTACATTTAGAAACTTTGCTAGAACACTCCTATGGCTCATTAAATTACAAACTATATGGCTACAATATATATGTACACAAATATGATTGGAACAATGAGAGAAGGTTTGGACAAAGAGTATGAAATTTGCTTTGTGTAATAATTTCAAATATTTTTTTAAAAGATGATGTATAGGTTCTACCAGAGAAGCTTTCCAAGATGTGTAAAAGCAGTTCCAGTAGATGTTGGGACATTCAACCACATGTGGTGGTCTTGTAAAAAGACCCAACAGTCTTGGACTCAAATACACATAATACTAGAAGGTATTTTAAAGGCTAAATTTACAATGAAACCTGAACTATATTTGTTGGGGATGCTAGATGATTAATGAGAAAAGAAATATGTAAGATTAATATTATGCATGATCACTAGAGCAAGAATAACTTATGCCCAGAAATGGAAAGAACCAGAATGGCTGATGAAGATATGTGAATTCGCTGACATGGACCAATTGACAGTGTTGATCATGGGGAAATCCTTGATAAATTTAAGAGAGACTGGGATCTGTTTATTATCTTTTTATAGCAAAGATCGGGACTATCTTTTATTATTGTTTTTACCTAGAGTGTGATATTAAAAATAGAAGGGTAGAAATAAAGTGGCACTTAAAGAGAGTAGCAAGTAGGAAATTAAATCAGCAGACGAGTGTGAGGCTTATAGATTAGTTTTAGTACCTATCTGTTCAGAATGTCCACACTAACTCTGAAGTGCGAGGCTTTCCTGATGCACTCCAAAATAGCTGATTGAGAATTGAAAAATAGGTCAAAGCAGCTGGGGAATCTTTGACATTCCAGATATTTTGGGCTTCAGTTCCCATAATTTTTTAGTTGACAGTAAGCTGCCTAGGCCTTCAAGGAGTTGAAGTCTCAAACAACTAGAGAGCTGAAGGGAAACAGTTGTAAGCAGTAAAATTCTCTGTTAGTGCTTTGGTCAAAATTATAGACTCCCTAGGACTTTTTTCATTCAGTACCAAAAAGCAAGGCACAATTCAACATAATTGAGCATCATGTGAAGACTAAACCTAACATCCTAATGCTTGAAGGCTTTTGGTCCCATTAGATGCTCTCTTTTTTTTTTGTTAAAAAAGCAGAGACATTGATCTCCTCCTGCCGCTTTAGCTTAAGGCTACTAGTTATTGTTATGGAAGGAAGAAAATGAGGTCATTGGGTCTTTGAGGGACTTGAACCAATAAAGCTGCACTTTTCTAAGCCAGAAAGCCTTCCTTGAGCTCTGCATCCTCTCTCTGCCTTCTGAGAGATCTACTTGTACCATGTGATAGCTGTACACACAGACAATGACAATTTCCATTGCTGTCAAGACTGTTTGGATGGGATATGCTTTAGAGAAAGAAAGCAAGGGAGAGGCCAATGAAAATGGATGTTGCATTAGTGTTTCCTCAAAGGGCTCAGGGCATATATGGAATGTCACAGGAGTCAATTCCATTAAAGCAGGGTTTCTTTGTTTATTGGCTGTATGGGGCCACTTTGGGGGAAATGAAGAGTTTAATCAGTCAGACTGCATCAATTGGAATATACAGAGAATGCTAAGAGACAAATGTAGCTTGCCTTCCTGCACACCAACATTTACACACACACACACACATATATATATTAAAAACCAGAGCTTGAAAAATGTTCCTTTGTTGGACTACAACTCTAGCTGTGGGAATCAAATGGCATCGTTTTTTGTGTGAACAGAGACTTTCTTATAGAGGAAATAATCTGGATCAAACCCAAACACAACCAAGTCGAAGCATCATTTCCTCATCTCCTAGACCCAACTTGTAGCACAGCAGTTCTCATTTGTACCTGGGGGCCAGGGGCCAGGACTGGGGGTCCCATTGGCATTGGGGCCTGCAGCAGCAGAGCTGGATTCTGAAGAGGATTTAGAAGGGTTACCAGAAGGAGCGTTTCCCATCACTGGGCCTCCTTCACCCACAGAAAGCTTGGCATGGGAAGAAGGTTGGCTTGACCCTTACGAAGAGATAGATAACCAGGTGCAAATGGAAAGCAGTGATAGCGAAACTTATGAACGGCCAGGTGGGAGAGGTTCACAGGATCCTGTGAGTGAAAACATGGAAGAGAGCGGCTGGGAAGATTCTAGGGAGGAGAGCTCTCATGGAGATAGAGACCCAGGTGATGGGAGACAAGGCCGAACCTTTGATAGGAGACGAAGCATCGAGTCTAGCAGAAGGGGATGGTACCACAGCCTAGATAGGCCGAGGTCTGTCAGCAGAGATTGGAGACGACGAAGCCTAGAGCGTCGGGGACCTCGGCCGAAAGATTAAGTATAGGATCCGTGGGAATGAATCCCCAGTACTTCAGCCACGTCTCTTCTGAGTAGACGTGTAGCGAAGTTGGTCCACGGAGCTAAGTTGGCTAGTGGCCACCAAGTCTTGCCTTGCATCTGTACCTTGCCTTGTTCCTGAATCCGCATTGCTGTGCGGAGCTTTGCCAAGCCTTTGGGATTATTTACCAAGCTGCTTTTGGACAATTGATTGCTTACTGCCTTTGGATTGCTTTTGCTATTTTTATGGACAATATTCCTTTTGAACTGTTTTTATATACAATAAAGTAGTTAGCCTTCAGTCCGTCTCTGTGTGTGTGATTAAGGGGCCGGTCAAGTCCGTGCATCGGGACACAACTTCTAGCACTAGGCTCTCCATTTTCCCCCCACAGGATGTCTTGAGGTCACATCAATTTTTATCACCATTGAGAAAATATTTGAATATCCTTTGCATCCTTGGTGCTAGGCCACTGAAATGTTCATATTCTAAAAAAATCACTGGCAGTATTCCAAAATAGTTGCAGTTAGTAATGGCAGTCTAAAAGTAGGTATAGCCGTCTCCAAATGTAGACTTGGAATCAGGTGGAATCACAAGTCAAACAGGTCAAATTCTTAGAAACTTGACAAAATAATGAAGCCAGATAGCACCACACAGGATGCTCATGCTCAATGCAGATTAACTTATGAAATAGAAATTTCAAAACTGTTAGCCCCTTAGAAAGAGAACTTGACATTATTTTCTCTCCTTCTTAATGTTTTGGAGATAACATTTGACTATGTGCTTTACTGGGGTCAATTTCAAGCTCTTTTTTGTTGTCCATAAACTTCCCCCTCTCTGCCAAAATTGTTGAGGCATAGTGGCATCAAACTTCCTTCACCCAATTTATCTTAAAAGTCAGGTGCGCATGGAATTTGTGACTTTTCATATCTTTTTCTGCTTCAGCCCGATGGAGATATTTCTGGCAAAGCATTTCTCTTGAGTTATCCTGATGATAGACCAGTGATTCTCAACCTGTGGTGTTTTGGCCTCCCAGCTGTTAGGATTTCTGGGAGTTGAAGGCCAAAACACCTGGGGACCCACATGTTGAGAACCACTGTGATAGACTGTCATCTCCATTACAATTTCTTCATCTACCTTTCTTTGCTGCAGCCAATGAAATTATTGCTGCCAAACTGCAGGGGGTGGAAGTTGGCAGTGGACTCCAAACTACGTGTAGTTGGATCAAGGCTATAATGGTCTTTCAGTTAGTGGACTGTAGTTCATCTTAGAGATCACAGGTTTGACACTTGCATATTCATGCATGCATGCATGCACACTCAGAGAAGCTTATATTATGTACAAAGGCAATATGTGTGCATGTGTATGGGGGAAGGGGAAAGAAGGAGAAATTATCTGTGAGCAAATTATCCTTGAAGTTCAGCTGCACCTCTCTGTCTGAAAAAGGCCCTACTAAATACTGTGCTACCTTTTTTTGCCTAAGTAGTATCTTGTGGAACAGTTAATATAGGCAATAATCTCTCACTACAGAACTCTTTTTGCATTTCCCCCTCCCTGAATATCTCACTGTAGACATGTATCTCATATAGATTGTGAATAGGTCAGTGTCTGGTGCACTGTCTTTAAACACCCCATCTGGTCTCTCTGTTTCCCACATGCATAAATTAAAATTTACCTTGGTGGTTGGCCTCCATGTGCACCTGGGCTCTAGCCATCTCTCTCTTTTGCATTGTGATATCCACATCTGAGGAGATTAGAGGGATGATTGGTGTTCTGGCAAGGAGATAGGTCATCTGCTCTAACACTCCCCCTTCCTCCCTTTCTAATTCTTGTGTTTTCCATAGAAATCCTATATACTGCAATAGTGCCAATTTGTCTAAGCTGTCAGGGAGAAAGAAATGCAAGAAAAAGGTGGCATTAACAATGTTATATAAACCCATCTTTTTCTAGCACCTCTGGCCTCCTCAAATTGGGAAGCCATCTGGAAATCAGGCAAAGTGCCATCTTGACAGATGGGCATGAGCATGGGAAGCAATGAGACCTTGTATGATTATTAAATGTGTTGTTCAGCAAGGATTTCCAGCTAGGAATATCAAAACAACTTCTCATATCAGGTTTTTGGTCTTGAGCAAAAGAGTACACTCAGTCAGCAACTGAATGATATATAGAATAACAAGCAATCAGAACTGTTCCTTCATTAATACTGTATCAGGAATGCTATTCTGTGGTTTCATCTGATAGTACTGGTCTATTCAGATTGGCAACAAATTCTCGCAATTGAAATATTGATCATAGTAAAAAAAAACTTGAATTATAGTCTGAAAGCAACTTGGGTGCCATGAACTCTCTAAGGACTTCATCCCACAAAGGGGAGGAGGAATAAGTTGGTGGAATTGTCGTCTTTTCATGGTGTTTCATGGTGTTCAGTCTTTAAAGAAGACAGAGCATTGTCTTCTCTCCTGTGGTCTGTGGGGACTGACTATCAGGATTGCCATGTGCAAAGATCAGTCCCCACAGCCATCCCTCCTCCTTGGGCTCTGGTAATCCAGGGGGGTGGGATGGCAGTGCCACCCTCCACTCCCTGCTCCCACTCCCCATTTCTCATGTACCTGAAAGACCTTCAAATGGAGGCATGGGGCTTTTAGAGACACCTCATGATAATATACCTTGTATACCACGTTTTGCACAGTGTAGATGGGGCCTTTGATTCTTTCAACTTCAGTGTAAAATCTCTGAACAAATCATGCCAAGAAAACTCCGATACCTTCACCTTAGCATTGCTATAAGTCGGAAAAAACCTGAAGGCACACAATAACAACAGTACAAGAAAAACGGAGGCTTTCACTATGTGTGATTAGGAACTCTGGGCAATTATTTCACAACAAAAGTATTACATATCCTGAACTTGTGATAGTTTCTGAAGATTTATATCTGAAAGTAGAAGGATTACTCCTTACATATTTTCCCTTTGCATGCTTTCAGCATTTGCGTATGGATTTTGAACTAGGGTGTACCTGTCTCTCTGTTAAGCACCTATAAGACATTTGGTGTGCTAAAGCACTATGTGGCCTATTTCTTGGAATATCACAGACAAAGAAAAATCTAAGCTGCTTAAGAACTGGCCTGATTAGAAAGGCAAAGTTTTGCTAATACTTGCGTGCAGATTACCATGTGCAGCACTT
Source organism: Anolis apletophallus (assembly GCA_030556195.1). Lineage (NCBI taxonomy): Eukaryota > Metazoa > Chordata > Lepidosauria > Squamata > Anolidae > Anolis > Anolis apletophallus. The sequence goes on from JARBWK010000002.1 coordinate 142,038,387, forward strand.
GACTCTGTCAGGTGCCTTGATAGAAAAATTATGCTTGGAACACAGAATGAAAGGTCAGCCTTGCCAAGCAGATCTTGGGATGTGGGTTCTTAAACATCCATCACCCTCTATATCTTTCTGGGGCAGAGAGTATCTACATAAAAAGAACTGACAAGCTTATGGTATTACTGACAAAAGAAGACAAAGAGAGAGATTGGAGTTTCTATATTTGATTTGTAGCAGAGGTTGTGAGGATCTACATTATGTAATGATTATAACCATGTTTCATTCTGCTTCATTCAAATGTGTACAAATTTAATTCTGAAGACCTGTAATAATAAATCTTTGACCATGCTGTCAATCTAGCACCAATTATGTTATCTCCCTTTCACTTCCATTCAATGTAATTCAGAGCAAGGTTTAGAAAAGTGAATACATGCCTCAAAGCATGGCCACTGACTTTGTTGGCTAGAGCAATTATGTGAACTATATTCCAAAATAGTAACTATTTTACTCTCTGAAATCAATAACTTTGGTAGTTTAGTGTATTGCTTCTTACAAACTCATCAGACAGTGGGATGGAGGTTGATGCCGGGCATGACATGATGTCATGTGACTTCCAGCATAGTCCCCCACCCCCCAACACAGAAGGCTTCCCAGATTGTTCTGGTTCCAATGAAGTCAGCAAAAGTTCTCGCCGAGAGGGCGACACTTTCCCCATATTATGGGAAAAGTGTTGCAAGAGAGAGCTGCACGTGGGATGACAGATGTGGTTCTGCAAATAGTCTGGGCCCAAACCATTTAGAGCTTTATAGGTAATGACTAGCACTTTATATTTAGCCCAGAAACGGATTGGCAGCCAGTTGAGCTGCTGCAACATGGAAGCTGCTTCGCCTGGCCTTTCTGATAAGGTCGTTACACTGTGGTCCCAAACCCAAAGGAAGTCCCCTTAGCTCAATGTTGGGGGTCATGAAAAAATTGGTTACAGTGGAAGGTTACTGAACATCGCTCATTTAATGAAATCTCTTAGCAGCAATATGTAGTCTTTACAGTGGACATTGGAGAAAATGCTTCAGCTCTACTTAATAAAAAAGAAAACCAGTCTGATTAGCAAGCATTGTGAATGCTGTAATGTAATGTTTGATTTTATGCCTATTATACATACCTGGGGTCACATAAACATTTCTTGGGTGGAAAGGGGTGAAAACAGTTAAGAAGCCCTGGTCTAGTGGATATTCTTGGTGGCACCATAGTTTTTGCATTTGCCATGATGCTAAGTAGATAATAGGTAGATATGCAAAGCTTTGACCCAGAAGTTATGACCTTAACAAATCAAACATCATGCATCATGACATTTATAAACCTCACATTTTGACTGCCTCCATAGGTCTTCAACGCAGAACAGCTAACAACAAAACAAACACAAGACCTTTTGCTACTGTTTTGACACATTAGGCAGAAACACTAACAAATCTCTTTCTCCATGCCTGACAAAATATAATTATAGTAAATTCAGTGACCAAGAACATGCTGCTCTTTAATCCCAGCAATGAAATGATGCCAGTGAATTGTACAGTTTACTGACAGGCCTGGTCTCCCTGCCTTTTCCATCAACCAACCAACCAACCAACTTGAAGCTTTATTTTCCTATGAAGTCCAATCAATGGAAAATTGGCTTAGCCTCAATCTCTAAATGTCTTCTTACATAAGTGAAACTGGATCTTTTAGGTATACAGGCCATCACTAGTATAACACCTTAGAAAGGCTACCTCAGTATTTCTAAATTGAATGATCTTGCTTTCTTTATTTACTGCCATTTATCTTGAAGCAGCTCCAAGCTGAATGGGAGCTGTTCCAGTGCTGCATCCTGGCAGAGCTGTGCAAAAAGTGGCAGTAAGAACAAAAGTTGGTTTTTCATGTCCCTCTGTGTGAATTTCACAGGGTATACTTTTTGTGGTATATAATTTTAACATGCCCCGTGCCCCCTTTTTCTGAATTGTATTTCAATGTATTAATTTTCAATTAGAAAAAAATGATATTTGTAGATGCATATGTTCTTTTAAATTATATTCCTAAATCTTGATGATTAATAGATGGTCAAATTCTGTGTGTTCTTATTGTAGCTCAAAGACTCATTGGCCAAGGTTCGAGTGGTTGTCATCAATTGTTCATGACTCAGGATCTCAAGAGTTTTTGCCACACTTGAATGTTTAATTTACAACTATTACAGATTTCGACAAGATTCATGTTTCAAAGTTGGAGAGACAATTATTCACCAACTCTGTTTAAGTGATTAGAAAAGGTCAGTGCTTTTTCCTGTTTACATACATCAAAATATTTTTTGAGCATATGGTAGCTTATCCTAATATATGTCTAGCTCACATGCATAGTTTTATTTTTTTGTATTGACCTCTCCTTTCTCTTCTTGTTTCTTTCCTCTTTTCTATGTGTTTTTTTAAAATCCATCCATTGCACACATACCCAATGCTGGCCTATGTATCAATGGCTCTTATGTTGCCTGTATCTCCTCCAAGTAACACATCAACTTATTTCAGCTCTTTCTGCAGGCTTATAAGAGAAAAGTGCTACTGTAAAACCATGTGCTTCTAGAAAAAGAAGCATAGCTAGCTGCCAGTCTCTTAAAATAAATTATGACTTGCATGATAATATTTTAATGCACTTCTCCGCCCACCATTTTGAACTTACTAAAAGCAAGCATTACAACTCACAGATTTATATAATTGTTGTTTGCATATCCATAATTATCTAATCTATCAAGGAATTAGTCTGAAACATGGAATGGCAACTTCTGCATTGTCCTTTGTGCCTTTCTTCCCAGTTGAAAGTTCTCTCATACATTTTTTCCCCATGACTTGATATTTTTGTCCTTTCTGATTATGCTCAGAAAACCCTTCCTTGATGGATGGATCTCTCCCCCCCCTCCTCCCTTCTCCCCCCCCTCTCCTTGGAAGTATCCACCTATTTATTCCTAAAGTAGAAAAGTGTCTCAATTCATGCAATCCTTAAATGATACTGACAACTGTCAGTGCAAATTGAGTGGGAAAATGTGAAGGAACTTCCTTTAAGAAAGTATGTGTATGTATTAAATTTTTGAGATGTCCCTAAATTGGACATACTTCTCCACTCCTCAAGATGGGAGGGAGGAATCTCAAAGTGAGAGCACTGCTATAAATGTATTTAATATTAGGTCTAGCTTGTCCTCAAAGGAAAGCTTTTTCACCTGTCCCCATTGTTACAAAAGGAACATTAATTTAAACTGGTTATTAACATAAAATCGAGATACACACACATGTATATATCTGTTTAAACAAGAGTCAAGGATAAAGTAATTTTGACTTCATCTTTAAGTAATTTAGTTTGCATATCTCCCTAGCAATCTTTGTAATAACAGCTGTCTGAGAGAAAATACCCTAAAGTATCTGATACATTATTAACATTCAGGAAATAAGGTTCAGAATCAACCCTGTGTTTGTTCAAAGAGGGGTCCTGTTCCTGGTGCCTTTATAATACTAAAATAACATAAAAGTGAGGCTCTAAAATTGTTCATACATGAAACAAATTTTATTCTGTCCTCCACTCACACATATCAGAACTAAGGCAGCGTGCAATGGAAATGTTATGCAACACGAAAAAACTACAAATCATCCATCCATAAAAATTAGAGGATTAAAACAAAACTGGATGGGAAATATTTTCATTGAGTTTCAGAATGAGATAGCCAGAGGCTTTGATATTGTCAAGTTTAAGAAGCCTCATAAAAACTTCCCAAAATGTCTAACAATATAGATAATTTGAAATTCATTATTGATTTCTTTGATTTCCTCCATCTTTCTCCCAAAACTGGGTCAGAAGTCACCTCACAATAATATTAAAATGCATAGGCAAAATAACAAAATATTTTACTGTTAAAAGGCAATGAAACAAATCATAGCATACTTATGAATTACAAACCTATATGAAACAATTTGATTTCAAAAATAAATTAACCACCTGTTAAAATGTTTCTCAGCAGTCACTGAGTTGCATAAAACTCACCTGAATAAAAGAAAATACTCTGGCAAATCTCAGTTTTGATATGAGAAAACTGTTCACTGCCTAAGCATTTTGCCACTCAAAGGCTGTAATGGGATCTCAAATAGATGAAAAACAGTTTCAGTATGCACTGTGAACACACATATTAAATTAACACTGTGTGCTTATAGAACTCTTCTCCCCTTGCCTTTCTCAGGGTAATGGAATAGTTAGGGATAAAGGTTCAGAGATAGGTAAAAAGTATATTCAGTGACATGGTGCTGCATTTGAAGACTACTTGAAAATTCACTCTAAGTAGTATCCTGTTCTTAATGGATCACCAAAGGCTCACTTCATCATTGTAAGCCTCAAGTCAAGGTGTTGACTGTATGTTGTTTTTTAAAAAAAAGTTTCATTCTACATGTTGACGCCTGTGAAGCCTCTGAGAATGAAGATGAGACTTTACTGGATCAGTCTGGTGTTCCTGTGGGGGAAAGCAAAAGTGTTTTTCGAGACAATGGGAATGTTTTGGGTAGATCTGTTGTTGGGAAACAGGTAATGATTCTCATGAGAATTGAACAGACATTGACTTTCAAACTTATGTGGAGGAGACAGGAGAGTTACAGATAACCCAGTGTTTTCAGATGAGATGGGATAGTGCAAAATAGAGACAAATTCAGTCTTCCCAGAGACTGAAAGATAAACAAAGGGAACACAGATGTAAGAAAGAGTGATGTCATGGGCCAGGGGAATATTCATAAGGAACTGGAGTCAATGTTTGGTGAGATCAATGTTGAATTTCCATTGATCAAGTTGCCTGTCATAGGAGCTCCAAGTTAGAGTTCTGTTCATGGGTCTGTATCTTGTCCTCCTGTTTAAGTTCTATGCCTCCTGTTTGGATTACAACTCTTGTTTCAAGTTTCAAGACTTTAGATTATGGTCATATTCATGCTTTCAAGCTTTCCCTCCTATTTCAATTGCAAATCTTGTTTCAAATCCTTGGGAATAGTCAAGTTCAAGTATCAAGCCTTTGGATTATTGTCATGTTCATGCTTCCAAGCTTTTGGATATAATTCTAATTTAAGTGCAATAACCCTTGGATTACAGTTTCTCACTTTTGCCTTAAGTGATTATTTAATTGTATATTGGATGTACATTGGATGTATTCAACTTGTATGCAGAACACATCATGCAATGTGCGGGGCTTGACAAATCCACGGCTGGAGTTAAAACTGCTGGATATGCAGAAGATACCACTTTGATGGCCGAAAGTGAGGAGGAGCTGAGGAGCCTTCTAACCAAGGTGAAAGAAGAAAGTGAAAAAGCTGGGTTGCAGTCAAACATACAAAAACCCAACATTATGGCAACCAGACTGATTGATAACTGGCAAACAGAGGGAGAAAACGTGGAGGCAGTGACAGACTTTGTATTTCTAGGCACAAAGATTACTGCAGACACAGACTATAGCCAGAAATCAGAAGATGTCTATTTCTTGGGAGGAGAGCAATGACCAATCTCAATAAAATAGTGAAGAGTAGAGACATCACACTGGCAACCAAGATCCACATAGTTAAAAGCAATGTTATTCCCCTAGTAACCTATGGATGTGAGAGGTAGACCATAAGGAAGGCTGAGCAAAAGAAGATAGATGCTTTTGAACCGTGGTGCTGGAGGAAAATTCTGAGAGTGCTTTGGACCGCAAGAAGATCAGACCAGTTCATACTCCAGGAAATAAAGAATGACTGCTAACTGAAGGGAAGGATATTAGAGGCAAAGATGAAGTATTTTGTCTACATAATGAGAAGACAAGAAAGCTTGGAAAATTATTATGCTGGGGAAAAATTGGAAGGAAAAAGGAAGAGGGGGCCGACCAAGGGCAAGATGGATGTATGGGTTGACTTTGAAGGAGCTGGGACTGGCCACAGCCGACAGGGAGGTCTGGCATGGGCTGGTCCATGAGGTCATGAAGAGTTGGAAGTGACTGAATGAATAAACAACAACATTGCATGCATATTGTTTTTAAGGTATTGAATTATTGCCTTTGCTGTAAGCTGTCTTGAGTACCCTCACCTAGAAAGGCCAGATATAAATAGAGTAAGTAAATGAGTAAGTTTCTAAATACATCCATGAGCTAGATTTCCAGAAGCTTAACAAAAAAGCAATGACCAATTCTGAATAGGTATTCCTTTTGTTAATTCCTAAATCTAGCTCATGGATGTATTTAGAAACTGTTTTATATTTGATACTATTTTCTTAATAAACTTACTATTCTTGTTCTTCTTTGTGGTGTTTGGGTGAAAAGGGGGATTGTCTTCCAACCCCCCGAAATAACGAGACAGACACAAGATATATATGGTTTCAAATTTGGGCAACTTTTATTAAATATTTACCTATTTAACTTGTAAATCAACTAACTTTTGGTGTCAGTTTAACTTGGTGTGTGTGCCAAGGTAGCGTCTTCTAAAGTCTACCCCTCAGCTCTTCAGGCGTACAACCTGGGTCCCCTGTAGATTTTAACCTGGGCAACCCGTAAGGGAAACATCAGGAGAAATCTCTCAACTTTTGAGACTAGACTCTCCCGCTTCTGGGACATTCACCATCACCTCACCCTAAAAATTAACCTCTAGGTGAGTGTTTGCATAATGCCCCACACCCTTAAGGGGTGCCTTAATTGTATACAAACCTTTGGAAAACTAATCTATTTATGCTTAGCTAGTTTACTAGCCGACCATTCCATCTAAGCCCCTAATAGACAGTATAGGATAGGCAAAACCCTCGTGGGCGATTCTATCTGACCCTAAATGTCAAACCATTTAGCAATCATTATTATACTATCCATGGGGCGGGAGTGGTGGGCGATGTCCTGTTGCAGAATGAGGGAGAAGGGCTGGCACCACACTACGCCAGCTCCTCCTCCCTTCCAGCAAATTAGGTTAAATTAACCAATCTCTTATCCGAGGGGAGGAGACAAAATTGCTCCATCCCCCCCCCCCCCCCACCATGTTGGAGGATGAAGTGTATAAAGTTGGCAGCTGGGCTGCAACACTATATTTGGGATCAATTGAGAAGGCTCATGCTTTTTTAAAAACTGTATTATACAAGGGCTACATCTAGCCACTAGGAATGCACACACAGATGTTGTAAGGACTATACATTTGTGAATTTCAGTATAATCTGACCAGATCTGCACATCTACAATCTAATCTATGCGCTGATTAATTTAGCTATTCTTTGACTTTTACTCCTCCTGAATATTCCATAGTCCCCAGTTTGAGAAGACCTCAGTTCAAAAAGGATGAAATTAAAAATAGAGATATGCTTCAGAACACAATTTTAGAATGTGGATTCTGAATGAACAGATGATTTCTTCTTCTTCTTCCTGTTTATTTATACCCTGCTCAAAGCAGCTTACAGTAAAAGTATGAGCACATAATTTAAAATATACAAATAGGCAAACATTAAAACAGAATTAAACATAATAGTATTTAAAATTCACAGTTAAAATCTATTAAAAACATATCAAAAGCTATACAGATACCTATATAATGTTTAATTGCATATCATCATCATCACCAGTTTATTATTTGTTAATTCGCCCTCCATCCAGAATGCTCTGGGCAATTTATATAAAAGCAAAGTTAAAAACAGGATAAAACATTACATAGACCAAATATAAAAACTGAATTTACAAATCTGCATATACAGGATGTCCCCAAGTTACAAACATCCGATTTACAAAGGATTCATAGTTAAGTGAAGAATGAGGGTGAGACAACAGGGGAATTGAGAGAAATCTACATACCCTTCAGGAGAAAAAATCACTCATGGAAGCGTTATCATGGAGAAAGGTGTCTCAGTAGAAGCTTTATCTCCAATCCTACTCTTGGAAGGAAATTCACCCCTGAAAGAGTAATCATGGGGAAGATGTCTCAACTGAAGCTTTCTCACTAATACTTGTTCTAACAACAGGTCACATTTTCAAAAATCAATGATCACAGGGACAGAAAGTGTTGTGAAATCTTCTGAATAGGGGCACAGACAGGGATGTTAACTCTTTCCTAGGTCATCCAAAACTAAAAACTTTATATTTTTGGCTGGAGTTACACTTAAAATTTACCTGTTCTAACTTACAAACAAATTCAACTTAAGAACAAACCTAAAGAACCTATCTTGTTCATAATTTGGGACTGCCTGATGTGAAAAAAAAAAACAGGAATTTATGTCGGCACCATTT
>JARBWK010000002.1:142055306-142257810 GCA_030556195.1 Anolis apletophallus
AAAAGCCTGCTGCAGAGTTCTTGGGTCCCACACAGATAATTAGGTTTGAAGTGATAAACTCACAACAATCCCCGCTCCCTTTCTCCATTCCAGCATTTCATTAGGCCTTTTATAGCACAGTAATTACATGTATCTCCCATTCTTAAAGTCATCATGGGAGCTGGGCTAATTATAAGATGAAGTAAAATGTTAGGGCTGTACCCATGGAAATGGTTAGGGTGACAAATGCTAGTCCTATATGTCTGCATGGAGGTGGGGGAAATCCACAACACATACAATCTTACCTGTGTATTTTGTAATGGACTGATTGACATGTATTGAAATATTTATATCTTGTCATTTATTATGGGATTTCATGGCAATTTACAGGAAAAACTATAGACATTTTGCACAAGCTGTAGAGTCTAAGACATCTTCAAGGGCAGACCCATGTACATTTCATTGCAGTAATTGGATCAAAAAGCTACCAGTGCATGGAGCCCATTGTCTAAGGATGGATCTACACTGCCACATTATCCAGTTTCAGAATGCAGTTTATCTGCATTGAACTGGATTATATGGCAATGTAGACTCGTATAATCCAGTTCAATGCAGTTAAACTGCATTCTGAAACTGCATTATGTGGAAGTGTAGATCCAGAGTAAATGATCTTTGTCCAGAAAAGGCCATGGTCAAAGTAGATGCCAAACACTTGGATCTAATAATAATAATAATACTTTATTTATACCCCGCCACCATCTCCTCAAGGAGACTTGGGCGGCTTACATGAGGCCGAGTCCAACAAAATACATCAATAAAAACAACAAAGCAAGCAAACAAATAAAACACAATACAATATCATAAATAACACAGCAGCATTAACACACAAGGGTTTTAAAACACGGTGTTTTATCTAAGAGCACATTCAGCCATTTTCACATCCCTCTGACCGTGAAAAAGCATAATTAAGAACATTCCTTTTTTAAAATCTGAGAGTACACCTCTCTAGAAATGGCTAGATTGTACAGTATGACTCAATGGTCATCTTCCAGCAGAGGTTGACGATAGAGGAAACAAAGAAAGAAAGAAAGGGAAATGAAAGAAAGAATCCAGTCATATTGTAGTACATAGGGATTTCTATAGAGAACATATTAAGTGAATGCATGAATAATCATATCGGTAAAAGTCAAACCCACAAATTTGGAGGGCCAATTGTACTCTTGTGCTATACACCTTCAAGGGGATGCACCACCACCCAGAGCAACTAACTTACCCAATTGCTGGACTCAAGTACCACTAATCCATCTCATTAACATTCAGCATCAGTCTATTGGTCCTCATCCAGCTCATTACAACATCCAGGCATTGGATCAGTACTGGCACAGCCTTAGCCAGTCATGACAAGGAGCAGCAGAGCTTATATTAATGTATTTCTTAAATTTTCATCCTATTTTTCCATTGAAAAAGATAGCACACAAGACAGCTAACAAAGGTAATGAAAAACAAATTGTAAACAAATTAAGTAATACATATTAAATAAAACATTAAAATTATTTACTTTAATTCAATTTCCATTGGCTTTTCACGGTGACTTCTCTTGAGCTTCAGCATCATTTAAAATGATTTTAAAAATCCAAACCAACAAACACAAATAACAAAATAAAAACAGTGGATTCTTCCAATTTTTGTTAGCCATTAAGTTTATATGTACAATGATGCCATCTCCCTTGAACTACAAGCTTCGTTATACAGATCGATCTAGCTTAGTGTTACTGACACTGACTGACTCTCTGGTTCAAGCAAGAGTCTTTCTTAGTGCTACATAAAGTTGGCAGAAACTGGAATCAGGGCTTTTCATACTATTAAATTAGAGTGGTATAATTCTGATTCAATTGTCATAGTTCCAGGTTAGGGACTACATTTAGAAACCTTTGATAGAACACTCCTATGGCTCATTAAATTACAAACTATATGGCTACAATATATATGTACACAAATATGATTGGAAACATGAGAGAAGGCTTGGACAAATAATATGAAATTTACTTTGTGTAATAATTTCAAATAAAATTTTAAAATATGATGTATAGGTTCTACCAAAGAAGCTTTCCAAGCTGTATAAAAGCAGTTCCAGTAGATGTTGGGACATTCAACCACATGTGGTGGTCTTGTAAAAAGACCCAACAGTCTTGGACTCAAATACACATAATACTAGAAGGTATTATAAAGGCTAAATTTACAATGAAACCTGAACTATATTTGTTAGGGATGCTATGTCAGGGATTATGGGTTAGGTTTTCCTAGTATATAAAACACAAACCTAATCTAGCAGAGTAAAACAAAATGCAGCAGCTTCAGCTTAGCCCAGAAGTAATGTGGTCATTGAGAAAAACTCCATAGCATAAAGTCAACTTACTTTATTGTAAGTAAAATAAAATATCCATACAGGAGAAAACGTTCACAAATAAACCTCCACACAGGAGAGCCATAAAAGGAAGCCTCAAAGGGAGCCACAAAAAGAAACCACAAAGGAAAGCCACAAAGGGAAGGATACAAAATGGAAAGGAGTATTTAAGGACATAACAATTAGACCCCCACCTTTCCCCAGGAATCTAATTGTTGAGCACCTCTGCTGTAACTTGTTACAACCAAAATTAACATTACTGAGAACACTTAAAGGTACAAATATAATTTTGTAACATAAAACTTTCAACACTCCTCCACAAAATGATATTTGTTCACATTTGTAAATTCAGTTTCTCACAAAACTCATTGTGCTTTTCAAAATTAAGAGGTTTAGTCAAAATATCCGCAACATTTTCAGTTGAAGGAACATAATCAAGAACAATTCTTTTGTCTTTAACAAACTGTTGTACATTCGAATACCTCACATTAATGTACCTGGATTTTGAATTTAAATTTTGACTTTTACCCAAAGCAATGCAGGTTTGAGAATCAACAAAAACTTTCATTGGCAATTCTAAATTAATGTTTAGACTTCCAATTAAAGACTCTAACCATTCTGCTGATGTCAAAGCGTCCGACAACGCAGAGAATTCAACTTCACCAGTACTAAGAGCCACAAATTTCTGTCTTCTGCTCTTCCAACACACAGGTGTATTTGCATATTTTATTACAAAACCAGTAACAGATTTATTTTCTTTCAAATTGGCAAAGGAACTATCACAATGTATTGTTAAACATTCTTCATCATCCGGACAAATTCTGAACACTTTTTCTGCTGTTTCTTTTAAATATCTCAGTACTCTTTTCACTCCAGCCCAGTCTGTATGTGAAGGATTCTGAATCCTTTGACTTAGAATACCAACAGAAAAAGAAATATCGGGCCTTGTGTTATTTGCAATGTACAACAAAGAACCTATAACTGAACGATAAATAAAATTATTATCGAACACTTCTCCATCTACATGTTGCAAAAACTGAAGTGCCATGGGTGTATTAATACTGTTTGCATTTTCCATTCTGGTTCTCCTCAAAAGATCATAAATCTTGTCAGTTTGGTTCAACTCAAAACCATCCTCAGTTCTGGCAATATTTATGCCAAGATATTTATTAACATCTCCAAGATTCTTGATTTTCAACACATTGTTCAGACTCTGAAATACTTTCTCAACTTGTTCTTCAGAACCAATGCATAACACATCATCAACATAAATTACCACAAACATTTGCGTATCTCCACTTCCTTTTGAGTATAAACAAGGATCAAACCTATTAGCAACAAAATCTAACTTTGTCAATACTTTGTCCAAATGCAAGTTCCAGTTAGGGGCACTTTGCTTAAGACCATAAAGACTTTTCTTAAGAAGATAAGATCCCACAGGAAGGTCGGTTTCAAACCCTGGGATAGCAGACATATAAACTTTCTCATCCAAGTCTGCATGGAGATATGCAGTGTTCACATCAAAGTGTTTAACTTTTAAATTCCTATTGCTGGCAATTGCAAGGGCTATCTTTAGTGCTTCCCCAGATACCGTGGGACTAAAAATTTCATTAAAATTTTCTCCAAAAGTTTATTCAAAACCTCTTGCAACTAACCTGGCCTTGTACAAGAAATCACCATCTTTTATTAGTTTATGTCTGTAAACCCAACGACAACTCAGAACTTTTACATTGTCAGGTGTTTCCGACTTCTCCATGACATGCAAACTTCTCAAGGAATCCAATTCACTTTTCATTGCTTTCAGCCAAAGATTTCTCTCATTCTCCTCCCTTTTTAACATCTCTTTGTAACTTTGAGGTTCAGACCAGTCATTCTCTTGAACCTTCACAAAATCACAATGATACCTCTTTGGAGGAATACCCTTAGTCTTTCTTGAACTACGCCTAGGAATGGTCCTTGCTCCTCCATCAGTCTCATCTGTTTCTGAACTACTAGAGGATTCAGCTTCGGCTTTCCTCTTTTGAGAACCTTTACTCTCAATCACAGGACTACTGACTTGTGTTCCTGACTGTGTATCTTCAGATGTACTTGGTTGTATATTTGACTGTGCAGTCTGTTGTGGAACCAATTGTACCTGTGTACTTGTTTGTGTCATTGATTGTGAATCTTGTTGTGTAGCTGGCTGTGTGGCTTGTGGTATGTGTATTGGAGGAATTTCAAAAGGCACAAACACTTCCTGATTTGAATGAATCCTCTCCCAACCACTATGTTGTTGGAACTTCACATTTCTAGAAACAATCACCCGATTGTCACCACACCAAAATTGCCAACCCTTTGACTCAGGAGCAGGGCCAAGACATTTTAATTTCTTCCAAATAGTATCCTTCTTGTGTCTTTGTTGTGAAGGAATTAGGACAAATGCATCACTTCCCAACACTCGAATCGAATTCAAATTAGGACTCTTTCCAAAAAACAATATATAAGGAATACTATTGACACTTCTACAAAAAGAACGATTGAGCACATAAGTGGCGTTTGCCACGGCTTCAGCCCACAAACCATCAGACAAACTAGCATCTCTTAGCATTTTTCTAGCCACAACTTTTACCACTCCGATCCAATGCTCTGCGATACCATTTTCGCTAGCCGAGTAAGGATTAGTCAATCTGTGAATTATTCCACACTTTTCCAACAAATTTTTCATTTGTTTGGACATAAACTCAGCACCACGATCACTTTGAAAAGCTTGTACTGGGTACTCAGGGAACTGTGTCTGCATTAGCTTCAACCAAGCAGAAATCTTTTGAAAAGCTTCACCTTTAGTTCTCAGAAAGAAGGTGAACTTCAACCTCGAAAAGTCATCGACCAAAATCAAAAAAATATTTTGAACCACCTACAGAAGTAGGATGAGGACCTGATATGTCTAAATGATCAAGCTCTAAAATCCTTTTTGAAACTCTAAAACTATATTTTGCAATAGGAGCTTTCTTAAGGTTTTCTGATGCACAAATTTCACAATCCAAAAAATTCTTACAACCTTGAATAGGAATTGCACACAACTCAGCTGTCTTTCTCAAGTGCTGCCATGACAAATGACCCATTTTCCTATGAAATTCATGAATACATTTGTCGTGTAATGGCCTGGGATTATCAGGTATCTGATCAATACAAGCAGACAAATTAACATTTGCAGATGACCTTAAAATGAAAAATCCCTTTTCTTGTATAAGTTGCACTTCATTACCTTGAGGATCAATTAACACAGATCTCTCTTTCTTTAAAGACACATCAAAACCTTCATCCAAAAGTTTGCTTGCACTCAGAATGTTATACACAATTTCTTTAACAAAATACACATTCATAAGAGTACAGTTCAGACTATCAATATAAAGATCACCACAAGAAATCACTTGAACTTTTCTATCATCAGCCAAAGAAATGAAATCTATATCAGAGTCTCTCACATTTGTCAAAAGTTCTACAGTCTTTACCAAATGTTGAGAACAGCCTGAATCAAGTATGTAAGAGTTCATTTTATCCATCTTTGAAGTCACCAGGAAAGCATGCTGAAAGCCCTTTGAAGAACTAGGTTTCTCCGCTTGCTTGTTTCTCCACTGTCCTGGATTCTGCCAACAATTTTTTTGCAAAATGTCCTTTCCTTTTACATTTAAAGCACACCACTTGTGACTTTGGCTTAACAACACAGGCAGTGTCATTAGAAGCAGTTCCTGAAGACTTCTGTGCAGGAGCAGAACTTCTCAATTTCCGTTGAGCTTCAAATTCCATAATTTTACCAGAAATAAAAGGTATTGTAAGATCCCTGTCCAGAATTCCATGAAGAGAATCCATAAACGCATAAAAAGGTTGAGATAGGGACCCCATTAGAATTAAAGCTTGCTGCTCAGGAGGAAAAGTAATGCCTCTTGCTCTTAACTCCGAAAAAAGAGCCACAACTTTCGTCACATGTGGTTGTACTGGCGTACCTTCCACATGTTTGAGGTTAAACAGCTGGCGCATAAGAATTATCTTTGACCCACTGCTCTGTCTCTGAAACATATCTTTGAACAGATTCCATGCTGTTTGAGCATGAGGAATATCATGAAGATGAACCAATAAAGGGTCTGTCACAGACAACTGAAGAAGCGCTAGAGCTCTTTCATCTTGTTTCCTTTCAGTAGCATCAGGTTGAGCTGGCAACGTTTCAATTATTTCCCATAAATCTTGTGAAACCAAAAATGCTTTAAATTTGATACTCCAACTCAGCCAGTAAGTTTTTCAAATGGGAGTGAACCAATATGAACAGGCGGCAAAGCCATTGTGTTCTTTCACTTTAAAGTCGCAAAGTTCCAAAAACAAATTCACTGCAACAACAGAAAAGGACCCCCAGTATACCTGGGTTTAAGCCCAGCCAATTTACCTCCGTGTAAAATTGGCTTCTAGCAGTCCAAATATCTTTCAAACTTTGCAGTATTCCTTGAACTCAAGCAGGGTCTGACTCACAGGCAATTATCTTCTCCTACAGGGAAAACAGCCAAGCCAGAACACTTCATGTAGAAAAACAAAACTTAAAGAAGAATCAAACAGTTGTTATCAGCTCTGCTGCGACAGTCCAGGCAGGTCTTTTAGAAAAACAAATCCCTTTTGTGCAAAACAAAACAGGAAAGCAATTAAGATTGGCCCTAGTTGCATAAGCACGTAGAAGGGAAAGTTAAACAAAAAACTCCTCTGTCGCAGGCTGGAAATCTTCTTCTGTCTCTCCTCATTATCTCCGGAGGCAGATATCTTGAAGCCCAGCGTTTAGCTGCAACTCCCAGGAACTCTCAGGAACAGAAAGCCAAACATGCTTTCAAAGAAAACTTTTCTCAATCTTCCAGACCACATACTTCAAAAACAAAAGTCACTCCAGACACATGGGCTATGCAATACCTGGGCCCATAACCTGTCAGGGATTATGGGTTAGGTTTTCCTAGTATATAAAACACAAACCTAATCTAGCAGAGTAAAACAAAATGCAGCAGCTTCAGCTTAGCCCAGAAGTAATGTGGTCATTGAGAAAAACTCCATAGCATAAAGTCAACTTACTTTATTGTAAGTAAAATAAAATATCCATACAGGAGAAAACGTTCACAAATAAACCTCCACACAGGAGAGCCATAAAAGGAAGCCTCAAAGGGAGCCACAAAGGAAAGCCACAAAGGGAAGGATACAAAATGGAAAGGAGTATTTAAGGACATAACAATTAGACCCCCACCTTTCCCCAGGAATCTAATTGTTGAGCACCTCTGCTGTAACTTGTTACAACCAAAATTAACATTACTGAGAACACTTAAAGGTACAAATATAATTTTGTAACATAAAACTTTCAACATGCTAGATGATTAATGAGAAAAGAAATATGGAAGATTGGTATTATGCGTGATCACTAGAGCAAGAATAACTTATGCCCAGAAATGGAAAGAACCAGAATGGCTGATGAAGATATGTGAATTTGCTGACATGGACCAATTGACAGTGTTGATCATGGGGAAATCCTTGATAAATTTAAGAAAGACTGGGATCTGTTTATTATCTTTTTATAGCAAAGATCGGGACTATCTTTTATTATTGTTTTTACCTAGAGTGTGATATTAAAAATAGAAGGGTAGAAATAAAGTGGCACTTAAAGAGAGTAACAAGTAGGAAATTAAATCAGCAGACAATGAGTGTGAAGCTTATAGATTAGTTTTAGTAGCTATCTGTTCAGAATGTCCACACTAAATCTGAAGTGCGAGGCTTTCCTGATGCACTCCAAAATAGCTGATTGAGAATTGAAAAATGGGTCAAAGCAGCTGGGGAATCTTTGACATTCTAGATATTTTGGGCTTCAGTTCTCATAATTCTTTAGTTGACAGTAAGCTGCCTAGGCCTTCAAGGAGTTGAAGTCTCAAACAACTAGAGAGCTGAAGGTAAACAGTTGTAAGCAGTCAACTTCTCTGTTACTGCTTTGGTCAAAATTTAAGACTCCCTAGGACTTTTTTCATTCAGTACCAAAAAGCAAGGCACAATTCCACATAATTTGAGCATCATGTGAAGACTAAACCTAACATCCTAATGCTTGAAGGCTTTTGGTCCCATTAGATGCTCTTTTTTCTTGTTCAAAAAGCAGAGACATTGATCTCCTTCTGCCGCTTTAGCTTAAGGCTACTAGTTATTGTTATGGAAGGAAGAAAATGAGGTCATTGGGTCTTTGAGGGACTTGAACCAATAAAGCTGCACTTTTCTAAGCCAGAAAGCCTTCCTTGAGCTCTGCATCCTCTCTCTGCCTTCTGAGAGATCTACTTGTACCATGTGATAGCTGTACACACAGACAATGACAATTTCCATTGCTGTCAAGACTGTTTGGATGGGATATGCTTTAGAGAAAGAAAGAAAGGGAGAGGCCAATGAAAATGGATGTTGCATTAGTGTTTCCTCAAAGGGCTCAGGGCATATATGGAATGTCACAGGAGTCAATTCCATTAAAGCAGGGTTTCTTTGTTTATTGGCTGTATGGGGCCACTTTGGGGGAAATGAAGAGTTTAATCAGTCAGACTGCATCAACTGGGATATACAGAGAATGCTAAGAGACAAATGTAGCTTGCCTTCCTGCACACCAACATTTACACACATACATATATTTTAAAAACCAGAGCTTGAAAAATGTTCCTTTGTTGGACTACAACTCTAGCTGTGGGAATCAAGTGGCATTGTTTTTTGTGTGAACAGAGACTTTCTTATAGAGGAAATAATCTGGATCAAACCCAAACACAACCAAGTCGAAGCATCATTTCCTCATCCCCTAGAACCAACTTCTAGCACTTCTCATTTGTACTCTCTTCTTATAACAAAATCTGAAGAACCCTTTCATCACTGTATGCCCACAGTTTTAAGAAGGTTGGCGATAAGAGATATATAACCAGTTTAATTTTGAAACTACTTTTGCAAAGCCTGGTAGCAGCCATTTTTGCCACTTTTAAAAGTAATACTACTATGCTTCACTGTTTTTAATGAATATGTAATTTTAAAACAATCACACACACACACTGACTAAAGTAATACCACTCGGGATCAGACTGCAAGATTTTTATATACAGTACTTTTTGATTTTTTTTGTACATTTGAGGAGGACATTTTTTAAATGAAATATTTATTTGTGTGTATGTGCGTGTGTATGACCAATTTTGAGGGTTTTGTGCTAAAGTCCCCAATGGCTATCCATTCCCCCCCCACAGGATGTCTTGAGGTCACATCAATTTTTATCAACATTGAGAAAATATTTGAATATCCTTTGCATCCTTAGTGCTAGACAACTGAAATGTTCATATTCTAAAAAAAAAATAATCACTGGCAGTATTCCAAAATAGTTGCAGTTAGTAATGGCAGTCTAAAAGTAGGTATATCCGTCTCCAAATGTAGACTTGGAATCAGGTGGAATCACAAGTCAAACAGGTCAAATTCTTAGAAACTTGATAAAATAATGAAGCCAGATAGCACCACATAGGATGCTCATGCTCAATGCAGAGTAACTTGTGAAATAGAAATTTCAAAACTGTTAGCCCCTTAGAAAGAGAACTTGACATTATTTTCTCTTCTTCTTAATGTTTTGGAGATAACATTTGACTATGTGCTTTACTGGGGTCAATTTCAAGCTCTTTTTTTGTTGTCCATAAACTTCCCCCTCTCTGCCAAAATTGTTGAGGCATAGTGGCATCAAACTTCCTTTAGCCAATTTATCTTTAAAGTCAGGTGCGCATGGAATGGGTGACTTTTCATATCTTTTTCTGCTTCAGCCCAATGGAGGTATTTCTGGCAAAGCATTTATCTTGAGTTATCCTGTCAGTAGAGATGATAGACCAGTGATTCTCAACCTGTGGTGTTTTGGCCTCCCAGCTGTTAGGATTTCTGGGAGTTGAAGGCCAAAACACCTGGGGACCCACATGTTGAGAACCACTATGATAGACTGTCATCTCCATTACAATTTCTTCATCTACCTTTCTTTGCTGCAGCCAATGAAATTATTGCTGCCAAACTGCAGGGGGTGGAAGTTGGCAGTGGACTCCAAACTACGTGTAGTTGGATCAAGGCTATAATGGTCTTTCAGTTAGTGGACTGTAGTTCATCTTAGAGATCACAGTTTTGACACTTATAAGAACATAAGAAGAGCCATGCTGAATCGGACCTCAGCCCATCTAGTCCAGCATTCTGTATCACACAGGGCCCCACCAGTTGTACACGGGGATCTCGAGCAGAAGGGAGGGCAAAACCCTGACCTGCTCCCGACCCCCCACAACCAGTACCCAGGGAAATCCTGCCTACCTCAACCAACTCCGAGGTGGCACTTGAATGTCCTTGCATATTCATGCATGCATGCACACTCAGAGAAACTTATATTATGTACAAAGGTAATATGTGTGCATGTGTATGGGGGAGGGGAAAAGAAGGAGAAATTATCTGTGAGCAAATTATCCTTGAAGTTCAACTGCACCTCTCTGTCTGAAAAAGGCCCTACTAAATACAGTGCTACCTTTTTTTGCCTAAGTAGTATCTTGTGGAACAGTTAATATAGGCAATAATCTCTCACTACAGAACTCTTTTTGCATTTCCCCCTCCCTGAATATCTCACTGTAGACATGTATCTCATATAGATTGTGAATAGGTCAGTGTCTGGTGCACTGTCTTTAAACACCCCATCTGGTCTCTCTGTTTCCCACATGCATAAATTAAAATTTACCTTGGTGGTTGGCCTCCATGTGCACCTGGGCTCTAGCCATCTCTCTCTTTTGCATTGTGATATCCACATCTGAGGAGATTAGAGGGATGATTGGTGTTCTGGCAAGGAGATAGGTCATCTGCTCTAACACTCCCCGTTCCTCCCTTCCTAATTCTTGTGTTTTCCAAAGAAATCCTATATACTGCAATAGTGCCAATTTGTCTAAGCTGTCAGGGAGAAAGAAATGCAAGAAAAAGGTGGCATTAACAATGTTATATAAACCCATCTTTTTCTTGCACCTCTGGCCTCCTCAAATTGGGAAGCCATCTGGAAATCAGGCAAAGTGCCATCTTGACAGATGGGCATGAGCATGGGAAGCAATGAGACCTTGTATGATTATTAAATGTGTTGTTCAGCAAGGATTTCCAGCTAGGAATATCAAAACAACTTCTCATATCAGGTTTTTGGTCTTGAGCAAAAGAGTACACTCAGTCAGCAACTGAATGATATATAGAATAACAAGCAATCAGAACTGTTCCTTCATTAATACTGTATCAGGAATGCTGTTCTGTGGTTTCATCTGATAGTACTGGTCTATTCAGATTGGCAACAAATCTCGCAATTGAAATATTGATCATAGTAAAAAAAAACTTGAATTATAGTCTGAAAGCAACTTGGGTGCCATGAACTCTCTAAGGACTTCATCCCACAAAGGGGAGGAGGAATAAGTTGGTGGAATTGTCGTCTTTTCATGGTGTTTCATGGGGTTCAGTCTTTAAAGAAGACAGAGCATTGTCTTCTCTCCTGTGGTCTGTGGGGACTGCCATGTGCAATCCCAAAGATCAGTCCCCACAGCCATCTCTCCTCCTTGGGCTCTGGTAATCCAGGGGGGTGGGATGGCAGTGCCACCCTCCACTCCCTGCTCCCACTCCCCATTTCTCATGTACCTGAAAGACCTTCAAATGGAGGCATGAGGCTCTTAAAGACACTTCATGATAATATACCTGGTATACCACGTTTTGCACAGTGTAGATGGGGCCTTTGATTCTTTCAACTTCAGTGTAAAACCTCTGAACATATCATGCCAAGAAAACTCTGATACCTTCACCTTAGCATTGCTATAAGTCGGAAAAGACCTGAAGGCACACAATAACAACAGTACAAGAAAAACGGAGGCTTTCGCTATGTGTGATTAGGAACTCTGGGCAATTATTTCACAACAAAAGTATTACATATCCTGAACTTGTGATAGTTTCTGAAGATTTATATCTGAAAGTAGAAGGATTACTCCTTACATATTTTCCCTTGCATGCTTTCAGCATTTGCGTATGGATTTTGAACTAGGGTGTACCTGTCTCTCTGTTAAGCACCTATAAGACATTTGGTGTGCTAAAGCACTATGTGGCCTATTTCTTGGAATATCACAGACAAAGAAAAATCTAAGCTGCTTAAGAACTGGCCGGATTAGAAAGGCAAAGTTTTGCTAATACTTATGCAGATTACCATGTGCAGCACTTGACTCTGTCAGGTGCCTTGATAGAAAAATTATGCTTGGAACACAGAATGAAAGGTCAGCCTTGCCAAGCTGATCTTGGGATGTGGGTTCTTAAACATCCATCACCCTCTATATCTTTCTGGGGCAGAGAGTATCTACATAAAAAGAATTGACAAGCTTATGGTATTACTGACAAAAGAAGACAAAGAGAGAGATTGGAGTTTCTATATTTGATTTGTAGCAGAGGTTGTGAGGATCTACATTATGTAATGATTATAACCATGTTTCATTCTGCTTCATTCAAATGTGTACAAATTTAATTCTGAAGACCTGTAACAATAAATCTTTGACCATGCTGTCAATCTAGCACCAATTATGTTATCTCCCTTTCACTTCCATTCAATGTAATTCAGAGCAAGGTTTAGAAAAGTGAATACATGCCTCAAAGCATGGCCACTGACTTTGTTGGCTAGAGCAATTATGTGAACTATATTCCAAAATAGTAACTATTTTACTCTCTGAAATCAATAACTTTGGTAGTTTAGTGTATTGCTTCTTACAAACTCATCAGACAGTGGGATGGAGGTTGATGCCGGGCATGACATGACGTCATGTGACTTCCAGCATAGTCCCCCGCCCCCCCAACACAGAAGGCTTCCCAGATTGTTCTGGTTCCAATGAAGTCAGCAAAAGTTCTCGCCGAGAGGGCGACACTTTCCCCATATTATGGGGAAAGTGTTGCAAGAGAGAGCTGCACGTGGGATGACAGATGTGGTTCTGCAAATAGTCTGGGCCCAAACCATTTAGGGCTTTATAGGTAATGACTAGCACTTTATATTTAGCCCAGAAACGGATTGGCAGCCAGTTGAGCTGCTGCAACATGGAAGCTGCTTCGCCTGGCCTTTCTGATAAGGTCGCTACACTGTGGTCCCAAACCCAAAGGAAGTCCCCTTAGCTCAATGTTGGGGGTCATGAAAAATTGGTTACAGTGGAAGGTTACTGAACATCGCTCATTTAATGAAATCTCTTAGCAGCAATATGTAGTCTTTACAGTGGACATTGGAGAAAATGCTTCAGCTCTACTTAATAAAAAGAAAACCAGTCTGATTAGCAAGCATTGTGAATGCTGTAATGTAATGTTTGATTTTATGCCTATTATACATACCTGGGGTCACATAAACATTTCTTGGGTGGAAAGGGGTGAAAACAGTTAAGAAGCCCTGGTCTAGTGGATATTCTTGGTGGCACCATAGTTTTTGCATTTGCCATGATGCTAAGTAGATAATAGGTAGATATGCAAAGCTTTGACCCAGAAGTTATGACCTTAACAAATCAAACATCATGCATCATGACATTTATAAACCTCACATTTTGACTGCCTCCATAGGTCTTCAAAGCAGAACAGCTAACAACAAAACAAACACAAGACCTTTTGCTACTGTTTTGACACATTAGGCAGAAACGCTAACAAATCTCTTTCTCCATGCCTGACAAAAATATAATTATAGTAAATTCAGTGACCAAGAACATGCTGCTCTTTAATCCCAGCAATGAAATGATGCCAGTGAATTGTACAGTTTACTGACAGGCCTGGTCTCCCTGCCTTTTCCATCAACCAACCAACCAACTTGAAGCTTTATTTTCCTATGAAGTCCAATCAATGGAAAATTGACTTAGCCTCAATCTCTAAATGTCTTCTTACATAAGTGAAACTGGATCTTTTAGGTATACAGGCCATCACTAGTATAACACCTTAGAAAGGCTACCTCAGTATTTCTAAATTGAATGATCTTGCTTTCTTTATTTACTGCCATTTATCTTGAAGCAGCTCCAAGCTGAATGGGAGCTGTTCCAGTGCTGCATCCTGGCAGAGCTGTGCAAAAAGTGGCAGTAAGAACAAAAGTTGGTTTTTCATCTCCCACTGTGTGAATTTCACAGGGTATACTTTTTGTGGTATATAATTTTTAACATGCCCCGTGCCCCCTTTTTCTGAATTGTATTTCAATGTATTAATTTTCAATTAGAAAAAAATGATATTTGTAGATGCATATGTTCTTTTAAATTATATTCCTAAATCTTGATGATTAATAGATGGTCAAATTCTGTGTGTTCTTATTGTAGCTCAAAGACTCATTGGCCAAGGTTCGAGTGGTTGTCATCAATTGTTCATGACTCAGGATCTCAAGAGTTTTTGCCACACTTGAATGTTTAATTTACAACTATTACAGATTTTGACAAGATTCATGTTTCAAAGTTGGAGAGACAATTATTCACCAACTCTGTTTAAGTGATTAGAAAAGGTCAGTGCTTTTTCCTGTTTACATACATCAAAATATTTTTTGAGCATATGGTAGCTTATCCTAATATATGTCTAGCTCACATGCATAGTTTTATTTTTTGTATTGACCTCTCCTTTTTCTTCTTGTTTCTTTCCTCTTTTCTATGTGTTTTTTTAAAATCCATCCATTGCACACATACCCAATGCTGGCCTATGTATCAATGGCTCTTATGTTGCCTGTATCTCCTCCAAGTAACACATCAACTTATTTCAGCTCTTTCTGCAGGCTTATAAGAGAAAAGTGCTACTGTAAAACCATGTGCTTCTAGAAAAGAAGCATAGCTAGCTGCCAGTCTCTTAAAATAAATTATGACTTGCATGATAATATTTTAATGCACTTCTCCGCCCACCATTTTCAACTTACTAAAAGCAAGCATCACAACTCACAGATTTATATAATTGTTGTTTGCATATCCATAATTATCTAATCTATCAAGGAATTAGTCTGAAACATGGAATGGCAACTTCTGCATTGTCCTTTGTGCCTTTCTTCCCAGTTGAAAGATCTCTCATACATTTTTTCCCCATGACTTGATAATTTTGTCCTTTTTGATTATGGTCAGAAAACCCTTCCTTGATGGATGGATCTCTCCCCCCCCCTCCTCCCTTCTCCCCCCCCCCTCCTTGGAAGTATCCACCTATTTAGTCCTAAAGTAGAAAAGTGTCTCAATTCATGCAGTCCTTAAATGATACTGACAACTGTCAGTGCAAATTGAGAGGGAAAATGTGAAGGAACTTCCTTTAAGAAAGTATGTGTATGTATTAGATTTTTGAGATGTCCCTAAATTGGACATACTTCTCCACTCCTCAAGATGGGAGGGACGAATCTCAAAGTGAGAGCACTGCTATAATGGTAGGTTACATACCTGTGACCATCTTTCTTCGAGTGAAGCTCTGTGAATCCACACTTATGAAGTTTGCGCGCCAGCGCGGCTTCCAACGGAAACTTTCCCAGTTTGAAAAGTTTTGGCGGTAGCTCCGCCCAGCCGGCCCGGAGGGCATAAAAGGCGCCCATGCGCCCACCCCCATTCCTACGCCACGCATGCAACTAGGAAGGGATGGTTTGAGATAGAGGGGACGGTCGGGGGGAATGGTGGATTCACAGAGCTTCACTCGAAGAAAGATGGTCACAGGTATGTAACCTACCATTCTTCTTCGAGAGCTCTGTGAATGCACACTTATGAAGACTTACCGAGCTAAGGTAAGGGAAGGTGGGAACAAACCAGCCAATTTTGGAAAAAACGAACAGGTTTATTGCAACCAGCAATATGAATAAATAACATATCAACCATATAATAAATAAGAGTGGAAGGCATGCTCCCACTTGTAAACATAGTGCAACAAGCACCATTCATGCCAGGCACACAGGCCTCACAGTATAAGTGCAACAAGCACCATTCATGCCAGGCACGCAGGCCTCATAGCAGTAAGTGCAACGAGCACCATTTGTGGTAGGCACACCGGCCTCACACCAGTTAGTGCAAACAAGCACCATTCATGTCAGGCACGCAGGCCTCACAGTATAAGTGCACAACAGGTGCAACAGAGAACCTAGACTGTGACCCCGGGAGCCGGGGCACGGTGAACACTTAAACGGTTACAATGGCAGCACGGTTCGGCCGACCTTAAACTGTCGACCGAACCACATGGAGAGGGGAGAGACAGGGTTACCGTGGGGTTCTAGCCCTGAAGGTCCTTCAGAGTGAGGACCGCTCGACCAAAAGCTGCCTCCCTTCTAAACAGGGTGTCTACCCGGTAATGGGATGTGAAAGTGGAGGGATTGGCCCAGATGGCCGCCCTACAAATCTGGTCCAAGGGGACTCCTTGGAGAAAAGCCGTCGATGTGGCCACAGCTCTGGTGGAGCGGCCTTTGACCTTAGGGGGGCACGGTTGATGCGCTACCTGATAGCACAGTTCAACCAGGGAAGCCACCCAGTTCGACAGTCTTTGGGACGACACTGGCAAGCCCAGCTTGTGGGTGGCGTAGGAGACGAAAAGTTTGGTCGACCGACGATAGTCCGCCGACCTGTTCTTGTACACCCAGAGGGCCCGTCGGACGTCGAGGGCTCTGAGCGTCGACTCAGTATCTCCTGAGTTGGAGGACGTCAAGTCTGGGAGAACAATGTCCGTGTTCAGGTGGAACGGGGATACCACCTTAGGCAGGAAGGTGATGTCTGTTTGTAGAATGGCCCTGTCAGGCAGGAATAGTAGATAGGGCTCGTCCACACGGAGCGCCGCCAGCTCGGAGGGTCGATGCGCTGAGGCAATGGTGACCAGGAACGCCACCTTCCAGGAAAGGAGGCGTAGGTCGATGGATGACAACGGCTCGAACGGTGGAGCCGCTAGGCAGGCCAGGACCAGGTCAAGGCTCCAGCCCGGCATCGGTGGACGCACCGGGGGAAGGGTGTTGTTTACCCTCTCAGGAACCTCTTGACCATCGGCAGCTGGAACAGCGAAGGGGCGCCCCTTGCTGGTTCTGCCAGGTGAGGGCCGCTAGGTGAGTCTTCACCGAGGACATGGACAGCCCCTCTGTCGACCAAACCAGCCAAGAAGTCAAGGACCGCCGGAATGGAGAGCGGAAGACGACACTGGAACGGTCAGCCTGGAACTTGGCGAATCGGGCGATGCAAGCCGAGTACGCCTTCGCCATCGCTGGTTTGTGGGCTGCTGCCAGGATCGCTGCTACTGCTGGTGAGACGCCCGGTATCGGAAGATCCTCCATGCAGTCAAGTGGAGGGACGACAGGTCCGGGTGCAGGAGCAATCCGTTCTCCCGAGTCAACAGATCCGGTCGATGAGGGAGGGTCATGAGTTGCCGCCGGCCAGGTGGAGAAGGGTCGGGAACCAGACCTGCCTCGCCAGTAAGGGGCTATGAGGATGCAGTCGGTCCTCGATAGCTGGATCCTCTCGACGATCCGGAGGAGAAGCGGAAAGGCGGGAAGAGGTAGAGGAACCCCGTCGACCAGTCGAGCAGGAGTGCGTCCCCGAGGCACCCTCGGTGAGCATCCGGGCAAGCCGGGCACCGAAACCGGTAGTTGGTTGTTTACCGGGCGATGCGAAGAGATCTGCGTCCGGGAAGCCCCAACATTGGAAGACGCGGTGGAGTTCTTCCGGATGCAGCATCCATTCGTGGGACGACCAGCTGGTTCTGCTGAGAGAGTCCGCCTCCTGGTTCTCAACTCCCGGAAGATGGACAGCTCTGGGGGTCACTTGGTGACGCACACACCACTCCCAAAGGCTCTGGGCCAAGGCCAGAAGCTTCCTGGAGCCTGTTCCGCCCTGCTTGTTGACGTAGTACATGGCCACTATGTTGTCTGTCCTGACCAGTACTACGTGTCCCCTGACTAGGGGGGCGAAGGCCCGAAGAGTCTTGGCTATGGCCAGGAGCTCGAGGTAGTTGATGTGGTGGAGTCTCTCCACCGCCGACCATTGGCCGTTGATCGACAAGTCGCTCATGTGGCCTCCCAGGCCAGCATCGGGTGTCGGTCGTCAGCGTGATGGACGGGTAAACGTGTGGAAAGGCACCCTTTGCAGACGTTGGCTTCGACGTCCACCACCGGAGGGAGTCCTTGACCGCCCCCGGGAGAGAGAGTCTCTTCGAGTGGTGTTCTCTGACCGATCGAAGTGGTCGAGAAACCAACGCTGTAGGGGTCTGAAGCGGAGCCTTGCCAGCGGAGTGACTGCCACCGTGGACGCCATGTGGCCCAGCATGACCTGGATCTGCTTTGCCGTGATGCAGGGCCTGGTGCAGGTGCCCACCTCTCGTCGAAGCGCCTGGAATCTGACCTCTGGCAGATAGGCGAGCTGATCGACGGAGTCGAAAATCGTCCCGATGAATTTTATTGACTGGGACGGGGTGAGCTGGGATTTTTCCTCGTTGAGCCGTAGGCCTAACGACGAGAGTAATTGCAGTGCCGTCGAGACCTGTTGGTGCAGCAGGTCTGGAGACTGGGCCGCCAGCAGCCAGTCGTCCAGGTACGGGAAAATCCGGATTTTCTCCCTTCTCAAGTGCGCAGCCACGACCGACATGCACTTGGAGAATGTTCGGGGAGCCGTCCCGAGGCCGAAGGGAAGGACGTTGAATTGGTACACCCTCCCTGCCACCTTGAAGCTGAGGAAGCGTCGATGGGCCGGCCTGATCGAGATGTAGAAGTATGCATCTCGAAAGGTCTATCGAGGCGGTGGTCGCCTCTCCGGAGAAGCGGGAGAATGGACGACACCGACACCATCCTGAATTTCCTCGGCGAAACGCACGCGCTTAAGTCTCTGAGGTCCAGGATGGGTCGCAGGGAACCGTCTGGCTTCGGCACGGTGAAATACCGTGAGAAGAATGCCCCTCTTTCCTTGCTGTGCGGCAGCCGTGAAATCGCTCCCTTTTGAAGCAGGCTGTCGACCTCTTCCAGAATCACCGAGGATGGCTCCGTCTCGACGATGAACCCCGTTGGCGGGAGTTCATCGAATTCCAAGGCATAGCCGTCTTCGACAATCCAGAGAACCCATGCATCTGAGGTGATGCGTCGCCAGGCAGTGATGTAATGAGCCAGGCGGTCTCCGAACGACGGGTGAGCTGGTGGAGGTCGAGGGCTGGGAGGAGGCATGGTGGTGGCAGCGGTACCTGGCGATGAGGCGGTGTCGCCCATCGCCCGTCAAACACGGCGATTGGATTGTCCATTGCCGTTGTTTTGGTGTGGCCTCGACTTATTTCCCTGGCGAGGTCGGTTGGACTGCTGCCTCTGCTGTTGCCTCGGCTGCTGCTGTTGGGTCTGCTGTGGAGCCGAGTATGGTCTCGGGGATTGGCGGTACTGCTGTCTGGGCTGAAACTTCGTCCGCTGATAGTACTTGGGCCTGGGCTGCGCCGGTGGTCGGTCCAACTTGGCCGTCAGGACTCTGAAGTCGTGAGTGGCCTTCAACTTGTCGTCCGTGCCCGCAAAGAAAAGTCCCTGGGCATCGAACGGCAAGTCCTCGATGGTTTTCTTGGAGTTGGAGGACAACCCCGACGACTTCAACCACGCGTGTCTGCGGATGGCGACACCGTGGGCCAGCAGCTTCCCCGACGTATCCCCGGTATGGCGGGCCATCAGGATCTGGTGGTGTGCCAGCGCCTGGGCCTCTTGTGAGATGGAGGCCAGTGCGGTCTGTTGTTCTTGGGAGAGATCCTGGAAAAAGGGTTGAGCCCATTCCCACAGGATCTGGTGGTACGCTCCCATGCACGCCCCGTAGTTCGCCATTTTGGTGAGCAAGAGTCCGGCTCGGTAGATCTTTCTGCCGACCGTGTTGAACCTCTTTCCTTCCTGGTCAGAGGGGGTCGTGGACTCTCGGCCCGATGACTGGGAGGAGGTGACGATCATCGAGTTGGGTGTCGGATGATCGTGCAGCCATTCCTTCTCCCTCTCGTCAATCTTGTACCACGCCTCGATCCGACCCGACGTGGGTGGGATGGTCGACGGGTCTTCCAGGACGCCTTCACCACCTCTTTCAGTGGTTCCAGCATGGGAAGGTGTGGTTGAGCCGCGTCCTCGACCTGCACCCTGCTGAAGACGGGGCAGGCGCTGGACCTTCTAGGGACATACGCCTGCATGCCCAGAGACCTTGCCATCCGGCCGACCTGCTCGCCGAAGGCCTTCGCCGAGTCTGTCGGTGAGGAAGACGGCTCTATCTCACAGCCTCTGTGGGAAGGCGTTCTGTCCATGTTGAGGGACAAGATGGACCCCGATCTCACCGATCGAGGGGCCTCGCCTTCCTCGACCTCATCTCCCGACCATGGACGAACCACTTCCGGTTCAACCGGACGCTGGGACGATGGCGGCGCCCTCGATGTAGAAGGGCCCGCGGTCACCACCGCCGATGGAGGGAGCGTTCGCCGCCGGGGCCATGGCGAGCCTCGTGGTCTCTCTGCCTTTCTCGGGCGACGTCACGAAGAGTTGTCGGACCGAGGGCTGGGCCAGGGGAATCCGGACGACCGTCTGGACCGATTCCTCCGGCGAGATGGTCTGGTGCTCTGCCCCTGTCTCCACAGCGAGAACAGGGGCAGGCGGTGACGGACACGACGCCGATGACGCTGACGCCAGAGTCCTGCGTCTCTTCGGAGACGGGGGTCTCGAGGCGGCGGCCTCCAGAGACTTGCGCGGAGTCACAGGAACCAGGCCTCTGGTCTGGGCTCTACGGGCTTCCTCGCCGACCTCCGGAACGCTATTTCCATAGCTCTGTTGGAGGGAGTCTTCGAGATGGCCGACCTCTGGGAGAGGCCTGACGCCATCGAGCTCGTCGATGAGCGGCGAGGTGGAGGCAGCTGGACCGTCTCGGTGGTCACGGTGCAGGGCCTCTTCGACACCGAAGTCTTCGATGAGACAGACTTCGTGTCCTTCTTCCGTGGACGCTTCTTCCCGGCCGGGTGAGCGGTCGACACGGATGGGGCCGGAGCAGCCGCCCCGGACCCCAAGGAGGTAGATGGGATCTTCTGGTGTGTGACGAGAAGGCCTGGCAGTGTCGGCAGGTCGGAACGACGTGTCCCTCCCCGAGACACCGAAGGCACTTCGAGTGACCGTCGCAATCCGGGATCTTGCTACCGCAGGATGAACACTTCTTGAAACTGGTTGTGGACATACTATGCTCACACAACCAGCCGTATTTCCGATGTTGCCCAAGTGACGGAAAACAAAGGAATGGGGTGGGCGCGCATGGAGGCGCCTTTATGCCCTCTGGGCCGGCTGGGCGGAGCTACCGCCAAAACTTTTCAAACTGGGAAAGTTTCCGTTGGAAGCCCGCGCTGGCGCGCAAACTTCATAAGTGTGCATTCACAGAGCTCTCGAAGAAGAAATGTATTTAATATTAGGTCTAGCTTGTCCTCAAAGGAAAGCTTTTTCACCTGTCCCCATTGTTACAAAAGGAACATTAATTTAAACTGGTTATTAACATAAAATCGAGATACACACACACGTATATATCTGTTTAAACAAGAGTCAAGGATAAAGTAATTTTGACTTCATCTTTAAGTAATTTAGTTTGCATATCTCCCTAGCAACCTTTGTAATAACAGCTGTCTGAGAGAAAAATACCCTAAAGTATCTGATACATTATTAACATTCAGGAAATAAGGTTCAGAATCAACCCTGTGTTTGTTCAGAGAGGGGTCCTGTTCCTGGTGCCTTTATAATACTAAAATAACATAAAAGTGAGGCTCTAAAATTGTTCATACATGAAACAAATTTTATTCTGTCCTCCACTCACACATATCAGAACGAAGGCAGCGTGCAATGGAAATGTTATGCAACACGAAAAACTACAAATCATCCATCCATAAAAATTAGAGGGATTAAAACAAAACTGGATGGGAAATATTTTCATTGAGTTTCAGAATGAGATAGCTAGAGGCTTTGATATTGTCAAGTTTAAGAAGCCTCATAAAACTTCCCAAAATGTCTAACAATATAGATAATTTGAAATTCATTATTGATTTCTTTGATTTCCTCCCATCTTTCTCCCAAAACTGGGTCAGAAGTCACCTCACAATAATATTAAAATGCATAGGCAAAAATAACAAAATATTTTACTGTTAAAAGGCAATGAAACAAATCATAGCATACTTATGAATTACAAACCTATATGAAACAATTTGATTTCAAAAATAAATTAACCACCTGTTAAAATGTTTCTCAGCAGTCACTGAGTTGCATAAAACTCACCTGAATAAAAGAAAATACTCCTGGCAAATCTCCAGTTTTGATATGAGAAAACTGTTCACTGCCTAAGCATTTTGCCACTCAAAGGCTGTAATGGGATCTCAAATAGATGAAAAACAGTTTCAGTATGCACTGTGAACACACATATTAAATTAACACTGCGTGCTTTTAGAACTCTTCTCCCTTTGCCTTTCTCAGGGTAATGGAATAGTTAGGGATAAAGGTTCAGAGATAGGTAAAAAGTATATTCAGTGACATGGTGCTGCATTTGAAGACTACTTGAAAATTCACTCTAAGTAGTATCCTGTTCTTAATGGATCACCAAAGGCTCACTTCATCATTGTAAGCCTCAAGTCAAGGTGTTGACTGTGTGTTGTTTTTTTTTAAAAAGTTTCATTCTACATGTTGACGCCTGTGAAGCCTCTGAGAATGAAGATGAGACTTTACTGGATCAGTCTGGTGTTCCTGTGGGGGAAAGCAAAAGTGTTTTTCGAGACAATGGGAATGTTTTGGGTAGATCTGTTGTTGGGGAAACAGGTAATGATTCTCATGAGAATTGAACAGACATTGACTTTCAAACTTATGTGGAGGAGACAGGAAAGTTACAGATAACCCAGTGTTTTCAGATGAGATGGGATAGTGCAAAATAGAGACAAATTCAGTCTTCCCAGAGACTGAAAGATAAACAAAGGGAACACAGATGTAAGAAAGAGTGATGTCATGGGCCAGAGGGAATATTCATAAGGAACTGGAGTCAATGTTTGGTGAGATCAATGTTGAATTTCCATTGATCAAGTTGCCTGTCATAGGAGCTCCAAGTTAGGAGTTCTGTTCATGGGTCTGTATCTTGTCCTCCTGTTTAAGTTCTATGCCTCCTGTTTGGATTACAACTCTTGTTTCAAGTTTCAAGACTTTAGATTATGGTCATATTCATGCTTTCAAGCTTTCCCTCCTATTTCAATTGCAAATCTTGTTTCAAATCCTTGGGATTATAGTCAAGTTCAAGTATCAAGCCTTTGGATTATTGTCATGTTCATGCTTCCAAGCTTTTGGATATAATTCTAATTTAAGTGCAATAACCCTTGGATTACAGTTTCTCACTTTTGCCTTAAGTGATTATTTAATTGTATATTGGATGTACATTGGATGTATTCAACTTGTATGCAGAACACATCATGCAATGTGCGGGGCTTGACAAATCCACGGCTGGAGTTAAAACTGCTGGATATGCAGAAGATACCACTTTGATGGCCGAAAGTGAGGAGGAGCTGAGGAGCCTTCTAACCAAGGTGAAAGAAGAAAGTGAAAAAGCTGGGTTGCAGTCAAACATACAAAAACCCAACATTATGGCAACCAGACTGATTGATAACTGGCAAACAGAGGGAGAAAACGTGGAGGCAGTGACAGACTTTGTATTTCTAGGCACAAAGATTACTGCAGACACAGACTATAGCCAGGAAATCAGAAGATGTCTATTTCTTGGGAGGAGAGCAATGACCAATCTCGATAAAATAGTGAAGAGTAGAGACATCACACTGGCAACCAAGATCCACATAGTTAAAGCAATGTTATTCCCCCTAGTAACCTATGGATGTGAGAGGTAGACCATAAGGAAGGCTGAGCAAAAGAAGATAGATGCTTTTGAACCGTGGTGCTGGAGGAAAATTCTGAGAGTGCTTTGGACCGCAAGAAGATCAGACCAGTTCATACTCCAGGAAATAAAGAACGACTGCTAACTGAAGGGAAGGATATTAGAGGCAAAGATGAAGTATTTTGTCTACATAATGAGAAGACAAGAAAGCTTGGAGAAAATTATTATGCTGGGGAAAATTGGAAGGAAAAAGGAAGAGGGGCCGACCAAGGGCAAGATGGATGTATGGGTTGACTTTGAAGGAGCTGGGAGTGGCCACAGCCCACAGGGAGGTCTGGCATGGGCTGGTCCATGAGGTCATGAAGAGTTGGAAGTGACTGAATGAATAAACAACAACATTGCATGCATATTGTTTTTAAGGTATTGAATTATTGCCTCTGTTGTAAGCTGTCTTGAGTACTCCTTGGGGCCTAGAAAGGCCAGATATAAATAGAGTAAGTAAATAGAGTAAGTTTCTAAATACATCCATGAGCTAGATTTCCAGAAGCTTAACAAAAAGCAATGACCAATTCTGAATAGGAATTCCATAATTTAATTCCTATCAGAATTGGTCATTGCTTTTTGTTAAGCTTCTGGAAATCTAGCTCATGGATGTATTTAGAAACTGTTTTTTCTTCTTCGAGAGCTCTGTGAATCCACACTTATGAAGTTTGCGCGCCAGCGCGGGCTTCCAACGGAAACTTCCCAGTTTGAAAGTTTTGGCGGTAGCTCCGCCCAGCCGGCCCGGAGGGCATAAAAGGCGCCTCCAGCGCCCCACGCCATTCCTTTGTTTTCCGCCACTTGGGCAACATCGAAATACGGCTGGTTGTGTGAGCATAGCATGTCCACAACCAGTTTCAAGAAGTGTTCATCCTGCGGTAGCAAGATCCCGGACTGTGACGGTCACCAAGTGCCTTCGGTGTCTCGGGAGGGACACATCGTTCCTTCTTGCCGGCACTGCCAGGCCTCTCTCGTCCGGCACTCGAAGAGCGAGAGCCCGCAGGCTTCAGGCCTACCTCACGGAGCGAGCTCTCTGCCCTCCACAGATGGCGACGGCTGTCCCATCTTCCTCCTTGGGATCCGAGGCGGCTGCTTCGGTCCCGCTGCGTCGACCGCCGCCCCCGCCGGGAAGCGTCCGCAGAAGGAGAAGAATTCCACCAAGTCTGTCTCCTCGAAGACTTCAAGACTTCGGTGTCGAAGAGGCCTTGCACCGTGACCACCGAAACGGTCGAGCTGCCTCCACCTCGGCGACGGTCGACGAGCTCGATGGCGTCGGGCCTCTCCAGAGGTCGACCATCTCGAGAACCCCTCGGATCGGGCTATGGAGATAGCCTTCCAGAGGTCGGAGCAAGAAGCCAGTAGAGCCCAGACCAGAGGCCTGGTTCCTGTGACTCGGCAAGTCTCTGGAGGCCGCTGCCTCGAGACCTCCCTCACCGAAGAGGCGCAGGACTCTGACGTCATCGCCTTCAGTCTCCTGCCCCGACTCTTCGCCTACCCCTGTTCTCGCTGTGGAGACAGGGGTAGAGCACCACGTGTCACCAGAGAACTCTGTCCAGACCGTCGTCCCGCTCCCCCGGGCAGACCTCGGTCCGACAACTCTTCGTGACTTCGCCTGACAAAGGCAGGCAGACCACGAGGCTCGCCCTGGCCCCGGCCAAGCGAACACCTCCTCCTGTGTCGACAGAGATGCCTGACATCCCTTCGACTTCCAGGTCGCCTCCACAGTCGCAGCCTCCGGTGAAGCAAGAGACGGTCCAACCGTGGTCGGGAGACGAGATGGAGGATGGCGAGGTCCCTCGATCGATGCGTTCGGGATCCATCCTGTCCTCAACCTGACAGAACGCCTGCCCACACTGGCTGTGACCCAGAACCCTCGTCTTCACCGACGGACAACGCGAGGGCCTTCGGTGAGCAAGTAGGGCCGAATGGCGAGATCTCTGGGGATGCAAACCTACGTTCCCACGAGGTCCAGCGCCTGCCCCGTGTTCAGAAGGGTGGAGATCGAAGAGGCAGCCCAACCACACCTTCCCATGCTGGAACCGTTGGAAGAGGCGGTGAAAGCATCGTGGGCGACTCCATCAACCATCCCTCCTACGGCGAGTCGTATCGAGGCATGGTACAAGATAGATGAGAGGGAGAAGAGCTGGCTCCACGATCATCCGACACCCAACTCGATGATCGTCACCTCCTCCCAGTCCTCGGGCCGAGAATCTTCAACTCCCTCAGACCAGGAGGGAAAGAGATTCGACACAATAGGTCGAAAGATCTACAAGGCCGGACTCCTGCTGACCAAAATGGCCAACTACGGAGCGTGTATGGGAGCTTATCACCAGATCCTGTGGGAAAGGGCTCAACCCTTTTTCCAGGATCTCTCCCAGGAGCAGCAAACTGCACTCCTTTCCATCTCACAGGAGGCGCAGTCGCTAGCACACCACCAGATCCTGATGGCCCGCCATACGGGGACACCTCAGGAAAGCTGCTGGCCCACGGTGTCGCCATCCGAAGGCACGCGTGGTTGAAGTCCTCTGGTCTCTCTTCGAATTCGAAGAGAGACCCGAGGACCTACCGGTCGATGCCCAGGGACTGTTCTTTGCGGGCACGGACGCCAGACTCAAGGCGACTCACGACTTCCGAGTCCTGACGGCAAAGTTGGACCGGCCTCAACCACAACCCAGGCCCAAGTACTACCAACGGGCGGTTTCAGCCCAGACAGCAGTACCGCCAGGCCCCTAGATATTTGGCTCCTCAGCAGCAACAGCAACAGCAGCCGAGACAGCAACAACAGCAGCAGTCTAACAGACCCCGGCAGGGGAACAAGTCACGACCTCGCCATAACAATGGCAATGGACAATCCAATCGCCGCTTGACGGGGCGATGGGATCTACACCGCCTTCTCGCTAAGTACCGCTGCCACCATCATGCCTCCTCCCATCCTTCGACCACCACCACCACCCGCCGCTCGGAGACCGCCTGGCCCGTTACATCAATGCCTGGCGACGCATCACCTCAGAGGCATGGGTTCTCCGGATTGTCGAAGACGGCTATGCCTTGAATTCGACGAGCTTCCACCCACGGGTTCGCTGCCGAGACACAGCCGTCCAGGGTGATCTTGAGGAGGTCGACAGCTTGCTTCAAAAGGGAGCGATTTCACAGCTCCCCAAGAGCA
The DNA here is from genome assembly GCA_030556195.1 of Anolis apletophallus. Classification (NCBI taxonomy): domain Eukaryota; kingdom Metazoa; phylum Chordata; class Lepidosauria; order Squamata; family Anolidae; genus Anolis; species Anolis apletophallus. Next base: position 142,082,725 of record JARBWK010000002.1, read on the forward strand.
AGGAAAGAGGGGCATTCTTCTCACGGTATTTCACCGTGCCGGCCAGACGGTTCCTCTGCGTCCCATCCTGACCTCAGAGACTTAAACGCGCACGTTTCGCCGAGGAAATTCAGGATGGTGTCAGTGTCGTCCATTCTTCCGCTTCTCCGGTCCAACGACCACTTCAAGGCCGATCGACCTCCGGACGCATACTTCCACGCCTCGATCCGCCTGCTCATCGACGCTTTCCTGAGCTTCAAGGTGGCGGGAAGGGCGTACCAAGTTCAACGCCCTCCCGCTCGCCTCGGGACAGCGCCTCAACATTCTCCAAGTGCATGTCGGTCGTGGCTGCGCATTTGAGGAGGCAGAAAATCCGGATTTTTCCGTATCTGACGACTGGCTGCTGGCGCCCAGTCCCCAGAACTCTTGCGGCAACAGGTCTCGACAGCCCTACAACTACTCTCCTCATTAGGCCTACGCCTCAACGAGGAGAAATCTCAACTGGTCCCAACGATGACCATCAAGTTCATCGGCACGATGTTCGACTCCGCCGATCAGCTCGCTTATCTGCCAAACGCCAGATTCCAGGCTCTTCGACGCGAGATAAACAACTGCACCAGGCCCTGCACGGCAAAGCAGATCCAGGTGACCCTAGGCCACATGGCCTCCACGGTAGCTGTGACCCCCGTTGGCGAGGCTCCGCTCAGGCCGCTACAGCGTTGGTTCCTCGACCATTTCGATCCGGTCAGGGAGCACCATTCGAAAAGCTGTCCCTGCCGAAGGCGGCCAAGGACTCCCTCCGATGGTGGACGCCCAAGAACAACGTGTGCAGGGAGTGCCCTTCCACACAGTAGCCCCATCCATCACAGTGACGACCGATGCGTCACTGTTGGCATGGGGAGGCCACGCGGGCACCATGTCAATCAATGGACAGTGGTCGACGGTGGAAAAGCTCCATCACATCAACTATTTGGAGCTCCTAGCCATCGCTAAGACTCTCCGGGCCTCGCCCCTCGTCATGGGAAAAGTAGTACTGGTCAGACAGACAACATAGTGGCCATGTACTACGTGAACAAACAGGGCGGAACGGGCTCGAGGAAACTCCTAGCCCTGGCCCAGAGCCTGTGGGAATGGTGTATCCGTCATCAAGTGACGCCCAGGGCCATTCATCTCCCGGGAGTCGAACGGGAGGCGGACTCCTCAGCAGAACCGGGCTGGTCGTCCCCACGAATGGATGCTGCATCCGGACGAGCTCCACCGTGTCTTTCAGAGGTGGGGGTTCCCAGACGCAGATCTCTTCGCATCGCCGGAAAACAGCCAACTGCCAGTTTTCGGTGCCAGGCTTGCCCCGGATGCACACCGGGGATGCCTCGGGGACGCACTTCTGCTCGACTGGACGACGGGGTTCTTTTATCTGTTCCCGCCTGCTCCCGCTTCTTCTCCGGATCATCGAGAAGATCCAACTCTCGGGGACCGATTGCATCCTCATCGCTCCCCACTGGCCGAGACAGGTCTGGTTCCCGACCCTCCTACACCTGGCGAGTCAGGACTACATGCCGCTCCCGCACCGAGCAGATCTGCTGACTCGGGAGAACGGGATGCTCCTCCCGCCCGACCTCCCGTCCCTGCACTTGACTGCGTGGAGGATCCACCGGCGCCAGAGATCTCTCCAGCAGTAGCAGCGATCCTGGCAGCAGCCCACACGCCGGCCACGTCAAAGGCGTACTCGGCTTGCATCGCCCGCTATGCGAGGTTCCAGGCTTCCCGATCCGCCACCGTCTTCCCGCTGGCGGTCCCGTCGGGTCCTGGAGTTCCTGGCGCAGTTGGTCGACAGGGGTCTATCCATGTCCTCGGTGAAGACCCACTTGGCGGCCCTCACCTGGCAGAACCAGCAGAGGGGCGGTCCCTCGCTGTTCCAGTACCCGATGGTCAAGAGGTTCCTGAGGGGTGTTAACAACACTCGTCCCCGGTGCATCCACCAACACCGGGTTGGAACTTGGACCTGGTGCTGTCCTGCTTGACATCCCCACCGCTCGAGCCGCTGTCATCCATCGACCTGCGGCTCCTATCCTGGAGGTGGCCTTCTTAGTCGCCATTGCTTCGGCGCGTCGCCCTTCCGAGCTGGCGGCGCTCCGTGTCGACGAACCCTACCTGCTGTTTCTAGCAGATAGGGCCATCCTACGGACGGACATCACCTTCCTGCCAAAGGTGGTGTCTCCGTCCACTTGAACACTGACATTGTGCTCCCGGACTTGGGACTGGCCCGACCACCGGGACACGGGCTCGATGGCCAAGGGCCTCGATGTCAGAAGAGCCCTTCTGATCTACAAGAACCGGTCGGGCGGACTACCGCCGGTCGACTCGACTTTTTGTCATACGCCACCGACAAGCTGGGCTTGTCGGTGGCGGCACAGAGACTCTCTAATTGGGTAGCATCCCTGGTTGAACTGTGCTATCAGATAGCCCGTCAGCCGTGCCCATCTAAGGTCAAGGGACGCCGACTAGGGCAGTGGCCACGTCGACTCGTTCCTCCAGGGATTCCCTGACCAAATTTGTAGAGCGGCCATCTGGGCCAACCCTTCTACCTTGTATCTCATTACCGGGTAGACACCCTATTTGGGAGGGAGCGGCCTTTGGTCGGTCGATTCTTAGCCCCAAGGCCCGCAAGGTGCTGCCGAGTAGTCAGCCCTATATCTTCCCTCTTTGCACTGGTCGGTCGACAGTTGCGCCGATCGAACACCTCTTGTTCATTGCACTATCAATGTTAAGTGTGTGCCGTGCCCCAGGTAGGGGCACAGTCTACCGGTTAAAGCGCTTTACCCACTTACGGGTTAGGTTGCACCAGTTGTGCACCTTTTGTTCTCAGGTTGTGCTCGTTGCACTCACTGTTATGAGGCCTGTGTGCCTGACATGAATGGTGCTTGTTGCACTTCTGCTATGAGGCCTGTGTGCCTGGCATGAATGGTGCTTGTTGCACTTATGTTGTGAGGCCTGCGTGCCTGACATGAATGGTGCTTGTTGCACTGTGTTTACAAGTGGGAGCCTGCCTTCCACTCATTTTTATATGTCTAACATGTTATTTATTCAGGTTGCTGGTTGCAATAAACCTGTTCATTTTTCTACAATCTGGCTGGTTTGTTCCCACCTCCTTTACCTTAGCTCGGTAAATCTTCATAAGTGTGCATTCACAGAGCTCTCGAAGAAGAATGGTAGGTTACATACCTGTGACCATCTTTCTTCGAGTGAAGCTCTGTGAATCCACACGAACCCGCCCGGCCGTCCCCTCTTTCTCAAACCACCCTTTCCTAGTTGCTAATGTGGCGTAGGAATGGCGTGGGCGCTGGAGCGCCTTTTATGCCCTCCGGGCCGGCTGGGCGGAGCTACCGCCAAAACTTTCAAACTGGGGAAGTTTCCGTTGGAAGCCCGCGCTGGCGCGCAAACTTCATAAGTGTGGATTCACAGAGCTTCACTCGAAGAAAGATGGTCACAGGTATGTAACCTACCAATATTTGATACTATTTTCTAAATAAACTTACTATTCTTGTTCTTCTTTGTGGTGTTTGGGTGAAAAGGGGGATATACAAATATACAAATAGGCAAACATTAAAACAGAATTAAACATAATAGTATTTAAAATTCACAGTTAAAATCAATTAAAACATATCCAAAGCTATACAGATACCTATATAATGTTTAATTGCATATCATCATCATCATCAGTTTATTATTTGTTAGTCGCCCTCCATCCAGAATGCTCTGGGCAATTTATATAAAAACAAAGTTAAAAACAGGATAAAACATTACATAGACCAAATATAAAAACTGAATTTACAAATCTGCATATACAGGATGTCCCCAAGTTACAAACATCCGATTTACAAAGGATTCATAGTTAAGTGAAGAATGAGGGTGAGACAACAGGAATTGAGAGAAATCTACATACCCTTCAGGAGAAAAAAAATCACTCATGGAAGCGTTATCACGGAGAAAAGGTGTCTCAGTAGAAGCTTTATCTCCAATCCTACTCTCGGAAGGGAAATTCACCCCTGAAAGAGTAATCATGGGGAAAGATGTCTCAACTGAAGCTTTCTCACTAATACTTGTTCTAACAACAGGTCACATTTTTCAAAATCCAATGATCACAGGGACAGAAAGTGTTGTGAAATCTTCTGAATAGGGGCACAGACAGCAAAGCAAACACCACAGGGGTGTTAACTCTTTCCTAGGTTATCCAAAACTAAAAACTTTATATTTTTGGCTGGAGTTACACTTAAAATTTACCTGTTCTAACTTACAAACAAATTCAACTTAAGAACAAACCTAAAGAACCTATCTTGTTCATAATTTGGGACTGCCTGATGTGAAAAGAAAACAGAAGGAATTTATGTCAGCACCAATTTATGTCAGCTGTGGAGAGGGGAAGTTTGCTTGTCTCACAGGAATAGGAAGCTGGCTAATAGATAGAGTCATGGCACCTGCACCATTGTGAAAAATGCAGGGAGTGAGCTGAGATAATGCAAGAACCTGTCATTCTTTGCTCTGTTTTTGCCTACTTCCCAGTTCCTGATTGAAGGCACGTCTACACATAACTGTGCTGAATATGGGATGGATGCCCCGACAGCAATGCCATACTCCCTGTGCTCAGACAGCCTGGGGATATAGGCTGACTGTACCTCATTCTCTCTCTCATCCCAATTTCCCCCCTCAAAACAAAGAAGAAAGGGGTACACCTGCATTGTAGCATCTCTACTTCCTGGTCCCTTGTGATGTGACTGGACCAAGAAACTTGGGAGGAGCGGGGGGGGGGGGGTCACTTCTCCCAAGCTCACTTGCTGATCATATCCTTTGATGCCTTTTTAAATGTTGTTTTATTTTGTTTTATACTGTTGCTATTCTTTTAATGGTTGACATTTTAAACTATGTTGATTGGGCTTGGCCCCATGTAAGCTGCCCCGAGTGCCTTCTGAGTGATGAAGGCAGGGTACAAAAATAAAGTTTATTGTTATTGTTGTTATTTCCAAGTGACCAAGAAGTAGAGATGCCAGAGATCAGGCCTGTCCTTCCCTCCCCCTTGCTTTGAATGGAACATTGTTAGAGGGATGCAGGGAGGGTGGAAACCAAACCCATCCCCAACCATGCCAAACCGACTTTGGCATGGTTGGGCTGTGTGGCTAGTGTCCCACCACAGAGATGGAGGACAGCACCCCTAGTTTGGCTAGAATGCAGGTCAGAACCAGCTGGTTTCACCTGTATTATATGCTTCTACAGAACCTTTCAAGGTCTGGGAGATTACCAACCAGAGAAAAATAAATAGGTAAGAATTAAATAAATGGGCCATTTTTTACAACCCAATGTCTTATGTGTAGTCCCATTATTTCCCAGGTTATGGAGCAAACGATCCAGATGCTCATCCCAACAGAAAATTTACTCTTCATTGGACAGCCACTTTAAAATATTTTGCAATTATTGTAAGGCTGTTCACTTAAAGGTCAGGATTAAGTGGCTGTGAGATAATTGCAATATTTTGGTACACTGTACTTTCTTGTTTTATTTAGCTGGGTTTATTGAATTGTATTTGGGAAAGGGGGAGTTTAGTCATCTACTGAAAAGGCATGGTTAATGAAGGGTTGCTTGAATAAATGTTAGATTACTCTCTATGTCTTGTAGAAAGGCTAATATTACCATAGTAGCAGAAACAAGATTTGAATCTATTTTTAAGTAATCGGTGGACAGGCTACCAATTTTCAGGGACTTGTTAAAGTTTGCATTGTTTGCTGCTTTTTATTACTTCTATTTGTTTTGGCTTAACATATCTCCTTCTTTAACCAAAATAGATTTGCATTGTAACAGCTTGAAAAAGATTAGCGAAAAATTTCTTTTTAATACACCTGTGTATTTGTGGCATAACCTTAAATGTTAAATGGTTAAATGATTAGGAAAGGAAATCTTTTGATTCTTTCAGGTCCAAAATCGATGCTTTTAATCCCAGTGCAAAATGTGCTGCTGCTGCATCCTCAAGTCAATGGAGCTTTGGCATTGATGTCACCTCGGCATCTTTACACAAACAAACCCCTTCCTGCTCTTTCTTGGATGACCTTGCAGGACAACACGCCCTGTCCTGTAAGCATAAATAAACAATGTCAGAAAACACGGGCCAGCCACAAAGAAATGCCTAGGCTGACACGCACTGATATTGCGATACTGAGCCTGAAGAGTGTGTGTGTGTGTGTGGGGGGGGGAGTTAGTACTCTCTGTAGCAAGTAATACAAAGGAACAGGAAGCAATTGCTTTAGCAGCAGATTCTGGAAGTGATACAGACTTTTTCTGATTCTTTCTTTCCTCCTCTTTTTTCTGTTCCCTACTTCACTTCAGGTACGGCTTTGAAAACATTTTCCACAACTCCCAAACTCCTTTAACCAATTGTCAGAACTCGAGGTTCTTAGCCTGGGTGAGGCTAAGGGAACTCCGAGTCTTGGGTGGAATTGGAGTGGCCTTAGACCAATATGGCCACTGAAGGGAGAAACAGGGACAGTCTAAAAGCAGCTGAAAAAGTGAGACAATAAAGGATTAAATGTGGTTGTTTTTGGGGACCAGTGGAGAGTATGGTATTAGCAGAAGAGGGTTAGTCTGGGTTTGGGATTAGGTGTGCATAAAAAATTCTGTTAATTTTCGACCCAAATAGTTCCTAGGTATATTATCATTTTTTTGCTTTCTGACAAAGATTATGATGAGTATATAGTTTGACATCCTTTGACCTTTGGTAAAGCAATCACTATGTTGAAGGTATTAGAAAGTGAACCATGTATAGGCATGCTCAGGACATTCAACTATGTGAGAGTGATTCAAGGTTTGAAGGGAAATGGTCATCCAAGATATTGCAGTACCCCCTCCCCTTCTTTTGTTTTTGGTGTTTTCTAGGTTCACAACATTTGGGGTGACTGTTCCTATTGTTGCTCTTGCTCCTCCTACTGCTCCTGCTTTTGTTCCAAGTCACTACTCAATACTCTTGGGCTGCTCTTGGTAATTTACCACATTGAAAGGGCTTTCCCCCCAACATCATATGACAACTCTATATAATTTTTGTTGAAACAGGAAGTGATTTTTTTACAATACCCTCCCTAAACACTTATGACTCAATCCCTCTGTGATGGTTTTAAGAGGAAAAATTCTGAGGTTCCTCCCTCCCTTGCTTTTAATGGAAAACATTCAATTATATTGGCATATGCATGTCATATACTTGAACATTTGCCTTGCCTTTTAGCAGGTTTATGTTAACACTCTTGGAATTTATATTATTTGCATTTTTCTCTTTTTATAATGTAAGATATCTTGGGAAGGCTATGTAAGGCATGAAAGAAATACATTGAAATGAAAAGGAATGGAATGTTATTATTCTTATTATCCTTTATTTATATAGCACAATTACTGTACACGGTGCTTTACAGCAAAACAGTTCCATGTCCTCAGGTTTATGATCTAATTAAGACATGACTCAAAAGGAAAAAAGAATGGTATGAAGAAATGAATAACTATTCAATTTTAAAGTTGAATTGCATGATTTCTTCTGCTTACCACATTCCACTATTTCCCCCCATTTTATTGAATAACTATAAGAAACATAATAATAGAAGACAATGCCAAATGAATGTCAAATAATCTGCTGAGAGTATATAATAATGAAGATGACAAGTTGTTTATGGATTCATGATGGCTTGACCCCCAATGTTTGAAGTGGTGGAGTTAGTGATAAATATGTTAGTCCAAAAGTTCATGTGAGTCTGTGTTGGAAGCAAAGAACAAGGATGTTCATTGGTGTAGTTAATAAAGATAATTTAATCCATGATGAACGGGTCACTTTTGTTGTGTTTATGTGATTTTCTAATGTGTGATGATTTCTTTCCCATTAACCATATATCACCACCACCACTCATTAACAAATTGCTCACTTGTTCCATTCTGTGAGCCACAATGAATGTTTAAGAAATTTCGCCTGGCTATTTGTGGCCCATGTTAAGAGACACAGTAACAGGAGAACAGGGCAAAACGTATAAGCTGATTAATAATAAGAGAAATCTGATGTAAAACAGCATTCCAAAAACATTTAATAGTAGAATAACTTGGCTGTATATGCATCATCATGGGCGATCACTTGTATTCAAGTAGGATGGCCTTCACATGCATGTATAAACCTGTAACAATACAACCTCTCCAACATTTAGGGATGATGTTTTTTGTTATTCACGAGAGTTGTATGGCAGTGAGACACCACTAATGTATAGTTTTTAGGACTCTTTTATGGTTGCTGAGTGAGAACAATAAGATGGAGAGATTCTGATGTGCAACCAATTTGTTCCCAGTATTTTGCTACCCAGTTCATATTGCCAAAATGCCCAATGTCTTAAATGCGTTGAATTAAATCTGTACATTTGAGTGCTGTGCTGCCTTTTCCTTTAGGATTATTTTCAATGCATAGAATTTCATAGGTTAGAGGTCTGATGCCTTTTCCCAAAGAAAACAAACAGAAAGCTAAGGACATTATTTGGAGAGTTTGAAATCCATTAGGTGTGTCATTGTACAATTGGTTTATCAGAGCAAAACAAATCAAATGCAAGATTCCCATTCCATCATTTTTGAGAGTTCTGTACATATGGTTACTGATGTAGAAAAACTCAGTAATGTATTAGTACGTTATGGAGGAAAGTGAGCATCCTTACATCTGACCTCCACCATGATGATAGAATTCTTGGCCTAAGTAAACATATATAATAATGTTTCTCATGATGAGGACAATGTCTGGGGGGTGGGCAGATGTTGAGTGCCACCCCATATTCCTGGGCCATGCAAACCGAGGGAACATATGATGGCCATCATGGAATTGGCCCAACTATTTACATGGGCCTAAAGTTGTGGTTTGTTCCAGATTTTGGGGTAGAATTCTGTGCATGCCGTGATGTAATTAAACTGCAGTATATTAGTTTACAATGACCGTATCATGCAGCTTGGATGCCAACGTGACACTACAGCAATTCAGCTGGGTATAACTGGCTAACATGATGGTTGTCAGCTTCCTTGAGTCCCCACAGGGAGAAAAGTGGAATATAAATATAGTAAATAAATAAAATAAAAATAAATTGGTCTGGGATCCCAGCTTAAGTGGCCAATGTAGATATAGCCTTTGACATGGTGCAGCAAGACACTAACGAACAATGGATGCACTTCTCTTGTGTTGAACTCCCTTGCAGTTTTGAGTGCTGCCCCAAATTATGATTTTACTGAAGCTCTTCTTTAACTAGAAAACAACCCAAATAAATGTGTATAGCAGAAATGTCTATCAAAAGGACTTGAAAAATGTCCTTGCCCTAGTACAAGTTATTCTGACTTGAATGACAAAGACTAGAGGTCATCAGAGGCTGGCTTTCATCATTGTAGAGCTGCATGCAGGAGATTTGTCCAGTATGAAAATTTAATAATTTCCTGCCTGTTTCAGCAAACTCTGTACTGATAAAACATAAACTGGTTGATAGGAAAAGAACAAAAATTCAGTATTTTGTATGTATTTCAAATTTCTGTTTATGTTCTCAATTATGATGTGTGGATATTTGTTGTTGTATTTAAACTCCATAGGATAAGAAATAATAAAGATGATAATAATGGTGATGGTGGTAGTGATGATGATGATAATAATAATATATTTATGTTTTCGAAGGGTTATACATAATAGATGAAAACTGAATGGCTAAAAGGAATCCCTGAACTATACAGGAAAAGTATTGATGTTGATAAATCTAAACTTTAATTTGTGACTGTCAGGATGATAAAACCAACCAGACAAAGTAATGCTGCTCTTTTGTCTTCTGATTCCCAGAATCTTACATATATAAGATGGTAGAAGAAAATTAGTCAGAGGCTGTCACTTCAATAAACAAAATTAGGTGTTCATAAACCATCTATTTAAAATGCTGGAGATTGCTACTGTAAGCTATATAAGCTCGTGGAGGTGGGAGGCAAAATACTCATATAACAGATAATGTAAGGCCAGATAGTGTAAGGCCAGGAATTTGTACATTTCTAAAGTTTGAATTGGCAGAAATGTCCACATCAGGCATTCTGAATCACTGCAATATTGGTAATCTACAACCAAACACCCAAAACTCTCAAACCTACCTAAAATACTGGACATCAGCCCTCAGACCCTAGAAGTTCATAACTGAAATTGACATCTGGCCACTTCTGGGTCATATTTTTGGTTTACATGGGGAAAATGTGACCTTGTGGTTTGTAAATAAGTGTGGGAGGAATGGCCTTCTATCACAGTTGTCTATTCCTGCATCATGTTGACCGTGGCGGCCTCCTCACACAGCAGATTTCATATCATGAAAGGACAGCAAATTGTTATTTATTTACTTTGGGGAACCCCAAATAGAGTAAACCAATTGCTACCTCCAAATACAGTACACATATGGAACTGAATGAGAATGGGAAAATCAACACTAATGTGAGTTCTATTATCTAAGGGTGCTTCCAGATGGCGCAAAAACCCACACCAGAAATGGGTTAAAGTAACCCACTTTGGTGCAGGTTATAGTCCCACAACCCAGGGATTTCCCTACTGGGGTGACTATATGTTATCCCGATTGAAATTGGGATAGCATGAAGCCACTCCAAAACCCAAAAGTGTGAGATGACTATGTGTACTGACCCTCAGTGTCCCTACAAGCCCAATACCTCATTAGAACTAGGACTTTCAGAAAGGAACAGATCTAATGAGGTATTCAATTAATATGGAGTCAACCAGGGATACCTTGGTTTACTCCACATTAATTCGCCTTTACTGGAGATGTCACTTGGACGCCTCCAGTAAAACCAAGACAAGTCCCACATTTTAGGCCTGTCTGGATGAGCCCTGAGTCTATTATTTGGCCCCATCTACACTACTATTATAATGCAGTTTGAATTAGATTGTATGGCAATGTAGACTCATAATCCAGTTCAATGCAGTTCAATCTGCATTATATAAATCTACACTGACCATATAAACCCATTCAAACTCCATTATATGGAAGTGTAGATGGGTTCTTTGACTGATGATTGGATTTAGACCTATGCTATTATATATTCTTTCTGTTTTTGAACAATGTTAGTTGGATGTTCTGCCTCATCTATCAAAATCATGTGTCATATATACAACTCGACCTGCTTGAAAAGGGCAAGGACATTCTGTTTGATTTGGGCAACAAGATTTATTGGCCTGATGCCAATACCAAAAGCACAAATCTTTTGATTTTAAATTCTATAATGTATTTGTGATAGTGAAACTTCTAGTCCACTTTTGCCTTCTTTGTGTGCTTCTTGTATGAAACAACCAGGATCTGCCTATTGCCTCCTACAAAGTCCACACATAGCTGCCAACTTGGCACAGACATTGAATGGCAGGACTTGTTAAATGTTTGAGGAAGGGAAAGGCTGCATTCCTTTGTCTAAATTCCCTCCCTCCATTTGACAGATCCTTTTTCACTACTGAATTTTTGGGTGTATTCCTTTAACAATTTATTCTCACTAGACAATTCTCTCAACATTTTCAAAACGTTGCCAGGACCACATAGAGTCAACTGAGCAGAATTATAAACAATTGTTTATGACTAATGTTTGGGTGGGTGGGTTCAACAGGCAGACGGATGGATCAAAAACAGACACAGCGCTTTCAAAAATACAGTCCTTCCAGCTGTTCCCAGAATCCATTTAGAAAGCTGAATGCTTGTAACAGAATTGGGAAATAACCAAATATTTGTGTTAGAAAGCACATGTTGTATGCATTCCCAAAATATCACAAGGAAAATGACAGCGCAGTGAGGAATTGCTTTTTAAGTAAGTGTGTGTGTTTGTGTGTGTGTGTGTGTGTGTGTGCATGTACACGTGCAACTCAGTTCTTAAAATCTCTGGTGCTTTTATCAATCGAGCTCTTCCTTCAAGTCATGCCAAAGAATAAAGGCAGAGAAATGACTTTGAGATAAGTCATACCAAGAGAATCTGAATGGAAACATGAAACAAATGACTCCTTTTATTGATAGGTTTTTGTTGCTGACTCTTTCTCGTATTGCCCAGGGAATGCGGTTTATTTGTGAAGCGCTCCTTTGCTGTCCTTTGTCATTCATGTACAGATTTGCTCAGTGACAGGTCTTTCAATTAGATTTTGCCTGAAATGCCAGACCTGACTTAAAGGGATAGAATCAGTCTGAAAACATGCACTTTCCCTCACAACAAATCCCTACTTATACTGTGATGCCAGGTTTCAATGCGAAAAATTAAATGTATAGGCACCAAAAAAGAAAAAATAGGAAAAGAGGGCAATCCAGTCCAACCCTCTATTACAAATATTTTGGACAGCTTTTTTTTTTACATTTTGAATTTATTTATTTCTTATTTAATATAACCATGACCAGTTCAGAGTCCCATTTACAGAAGAGCAATTGGGGTATTAAATTGACTTTTTAAAAAATAAAGAAAAGAAATGTTGCAATGTGAAGGTGAGGTTGAGTGGGGCTTTGGAAATATGAAGTGCTGGTGGTGTGATGGCATGCCCGAGCTTTTGGAGAAAGCTATATTGTCTGGCTTTACTCGGGGGCTATATGATACCTTCTGTTGAGATTAAGACCCTTAGCAGAAAGAGGCACTTTGAGGCGAGGTGAAAAGATAACCAAAATAAGTTTACTGAAACAAGAGGAATGAAGGGATTACTCCACCCAGGACTATCCTGAGGTAATTTAAAATAATGCATTACAAAGGGAGCACTTGCTGGGTGAAAACATCTCTCTGGGGTGGTTGAAAGTCTCTTTGCCTCTAGTGCCAAGCAATGGCTAAAACTGCCTTTATCTTCTCTCCTTATGAAGCTTGGGCTGACCAACAGCTTCAATTGTCCTATGGATTGGCGGTAAATGCAGCAATAGCTATACATGCTATGAAATGCCTGTTTGAATTGCTACAGTGTCCAGGCCTCTAAGGCTCTAATACAGAAAGAAGGGGGACTTCAGCAAAGAGCTCTGGGGAAAAGGAATAAACCATCTGAGCCAGGCCTCTGAGGGGTGTTTTAAGCGCCACTCACAAGCTAATACAGAAAGGTAACTATACTATAGGAAAACAGGAGGAACTACAGCAGAGGAGAGGAGAAGGCAGAGCCAAGACTTCACAGGTGGCTAAGAGTACAATACTGCAAAACAGATATAGAAATGACTGGCAAGATGCTTCTCCCTCTTTCAAAAGAGAAACAAAGAGCAGGGATGGATTGGGTAATGATAAGGATTATAGCACAGCAAAAGCCACACACTTGAAGAAGAAGAGAGAGATAGACAACTGTTCTCATGCAGAATCTACCATTTCTCATGTAGAATCCTCTCTCCTAGCTATAGGGTAGTAATTTCTACCTATGACTTTTGAAATCGAGGACATTCAGGCACATAGGATATCTGCAAATCAAACAGCCATACCCTTGGGAGTCTCCTTGGAATGGCTGGTTTAGAAAATTATTATCACTTCTAGTCTCTAGTATCTAATAAGGCTGATTTTATTGATTGGTGGCTTCCGTCTGTTGGGAGACAATCAAAACTGATGTTAAATAAAGAACTGTCAGATTATTGCATTTTGAATAGCAATTCATGAGTCAGCACAAGATATATTTTCGCAGTTTGAGATGACCTGCAGTGTGACATGTTTGACACCAGATGGCACTGTCTCAAGACTGCTAAATGGAACCTTGAGGAATGTCAGTTACAAAGTGACAGTTGGGATTTGTCAGTTGGGATTTAATATCTGTGAGGAAAGGATGTTTAGAAAGGTAGCTGTGATGGCTGTTGTTTTTCGATGTTTTGCCAGTTATTGTTAAATACAATTCAATACAAAGTTATATATTTACCTTGTGAATTGAATGAGAGTTTCATTATTCACTCGAACAGAGACTGGAGTTTTTGGGCCGATGGGGAATTAAACTTCTATATTTCTGTTGCCTATCCGCTGTGACATAAATACTCAACGCCGAAGAGGTTATGGGCCCAGATCCCAGAACCCAGAACACAGAATCCAGAATTGCAGAGGCACAGAGATACTACATAACCCATAATTCATAGAAAAAGTTTTGAATAACACTGCAAATTGCAGCAGAAGTCGCTGTTTACCTCAGTGTTAGAGAAAAAAAGCTGAAGTGAATTTTTGACAGGAGCATCTGTAGTGTGAAGAAAGATGGCATTATTTGGAGCACAGCATCATTTAGAAAAACTCAGAGGCAGCTCAAATTATTTAATATGGGCTACCAAAGTGCGAGCAGTTTTGGCAAAGGAGGAGCTGCTATCCTGCTTAACACATAGACCTATTTCTGATGCAGAAAGGTTGAAAGATGGCAAGGCAAGGGCTACCATCATCCTGTCAGTTGACGATAGGCACCTCACATATTTAGCTCTGGAAGAAACAGCCGCTGACTGTTGGAAAAGGCTTGAAAAGCTGTATCAGCAGGCTACTGGAGGCTCAAAAGTTTTATTGAGCAGAGAACTGTTTTCACTGAAGCTTCTGTCAATGGAAGATTGTGCCAGAGAGACTCATTTGAGTAAAATGCTGAGCCTATTTAATGATTTAGCAGCAAGGGGCACCAATTTTACAGAAGATCAGAGAGGCTTAATTCTACTAAGCAGTTTGGGGCAGAGCTACAACTCATTCATTGACTCCATGCAATCTGTGAAAGAAGAGGACATCAACTTCGACTTAGTTTCGACTAGATTGGAGAACTGGGCTTGTTACAGAAGAAATGCCCAGCAACTTTCAACGGAGAAGACGGTCAACAAAGGCTTCAATATGAAGAGGAAAGAGACAATCCAGTGTGACATCATCTGTTACATTTGTAATAAAAGAGGACACAAAGCTAGACAATGTCATCAGAACAAGTTTAAGAAGAGTGAATCAGCACAGAGCAAGAAAGAACAGATCAACAATTCAAGAAAAGACTCTGATTCAGGCTGTCTGTTGATGAGTTTACAATGTAACAATGATTTTATTCCTCAGGTACCCTGGATTATTGACTCTGGGAGTGCAAAGAGTTTTGTTAAGGATAGTAAATTGTTAGCAGAGAAGGAACCTTTATCTGGTTCTATGCAAAGTTGTGTGAGTCTAGCCAATGGTCAAAGGTGCAAGGTTTTAACAAAGGGAGAAGTTGAAATTGGTCAACTTAGTCTAAAGTTAGACAATGTTTATTTAGTTCCTGAGCTAGAACACAATGTTCTAGGGGTGAAACAACTTGCAGACCATGGTTTATCCATTGTGTTTGAAGGGGAGTTATGTAAAATGAGTAATAAAAATACAGGTATGTATAAGGAAGTAAAATTTCAAAATGGTTTCTATAGAATGAATGCTAGTAATAAAATGTCTACAAATAGTATTCAGAGTTTGGAAGGGAAACCTCTGCATGGTGACAGATGTCTGCACATGCTACACAGGAAGTTTGGCCACATGAACTATAATATGATTAGAAAGACTGCACAGCTAGTAGGCATTCAAATACCAGAATGCAGAAATTATTTAGAGTGTGCTGTCTGTAACAAAACAAAGTTAAAGGCTTATCCTGTTGCCAAAAGGAGTGATAGAGTAACAACTAAGTTACAGTTAGTGCACATGGATCTAGCTGGACCTTTTCCAAAGAGTATTGGAGGGAATGTATTTCTACTAGTAATAGTAGATGATAGGTCTCGATTTGGCTTCGTTTACCCTCTGAAAGGTAAATTTCAGGTGTATGAAAAATTTATTGAATGGTACAATTTTGTGAAGAACCAATTTCCTGATTTGACTGTTAAACAAGTTCAATCTGATAGAGGAGGTGAATTTGTGAATGAAAGACTTAAGAATTTTTTTAAGGATAAAGGAATTTGGCATAGGAAAACAAATCCGTGTGTATCAAAAGAAAATGGAATTGCGGAGCGTCGCTTAGGTGTAATTCAAACCATGGTAAAATCAATGCTTGAGGATGTACAAATGTCCAAAGGTTTTTGGGCAGAAGCAGCTAACACTGCCAATTACGTGCTGAATAGGTTATGGACCTCAAGTGTAAATGAAATCCCATTCTATTTGTTTTATGGAAGACATCCAAAGGTGGATCATTTTCAAGTATTTGGTGTGCATGCAAATGTCTTAATTCCTATACAGCAAAGAGACAAAAGAGATCAGCATTGGGTAAAGATGCAATTTATTGGATATGAAGGTGGAACGAAAGGCTATAGATTCTGGAATGGCTCTTCTCCAGGGAAGAAGATCACAGTCTCCAGATCTGTAAAGTTCGAAAATAATACTCATTGGGATAGAATTCATGCGAACACTGAAGTGTTCATAACCCCAAGTGTTTCTAGAGTAAAGAATGAATCTGAAGTTGTAGAGGTATTAGATGAGGCAAATGTGGAAGAAAGCAAGGAACAATCTGAAGAAAGTAATTTTCATGATTTTTGGGCCACAAACTCTGACTTAGTGTCCAAATCTGTAAGAGAGGTTGATGGACATTGTCAAGAGGAGATTAGGGATGTGGAGGAGACTAAGGATGAGATTCCTAGGAGATCCACACGTATCACTAAAGGAATTCCACCAGCCAAGTACCAAGTCACGCAAATAGGAAGTATAGAGTGGAAAGATCCTAATTCTTACGCTGAAGCATTGCGTAGACCGAAAAATGAACGTGATTGTTGGGTAAAAGCAATGAAGAAGGAATTTGATTCACTTCATTCTTTAAATGTTTTAGAACAAGCAGATGTAATCAAAGATGTAAAGGTAATGGGTTGCAAGTGGGTATTTAAAAGAAAAACACAAGTTGATGGTTCATTATTGTACAAAGCAAGATTGGTTGCACAAGGTTTTGGTCAAATTTACAATCAAAATTATGATGAGGTATATGCTCCAACGATTAGACCTGAAACAATTAGGACTGCTTTAGGCATCGGTGTGCAAAGAAAGTATGTTATAAGGCACTTTGACATTGCCACAGCTTATTTAAACGCAGAGCTGACTGACAATGTACATATGAGAGCAATACCTGGTTTTGAAAAAGATACTCCAACTGGTGTGTATCGACTACGGAAAGCATTATACGGGCTAAAGCAAGCAGCGAGATGCTGGAACCAGTGTATAGACGAAAAGTTAAAGGGTCTTGGCTTCGAAAGAAGCAGTGTAGATACATGTCTATATAAGAAAGGAAAAGAGTCTAAAAAGCAAACATTTGTTTTGGTGTTTGTCGATGATCTCTTAGTACTAGCACCATCCGAAAGGGATGTGGAACAAGTTTTTAAGGGACTAAACTCAAGTATGACTGTAAAAGATCTTGGAGAAGTCCAGAAATACTTAGGCGTAAATGTAACTAGAACTGAAAAAGATATTTGTCTAGATCAAAAGACAAAATTTTTGAGTTACTTGAGAGAACAAGATTGACTCTGTGTAAAACAGTAGCAACTCCAATGGTACCAGATTTTTAAAAGCTTGATAGAGGTGAAATGTTTGACAATCAAACATTGTATAGATCAGTGGTTGGGAGCCTCTTGTATTTGGCAAATTGGACTAGGCCTGACATCGCCTATGCCACTAATGTACTAAGCAGGAGAGTGAATGAACCAACGTTGACTGATTGGCAAGCTGTAAAACGAGTGTTAAGATATTTGAAAGGAACATGTGACAAAAAGCTAAAAATTTGTCCAAAAGAAAGCGGTATGAAGGGGTTTGCAGATGCAAGTTTTGGTGACAACGAACAAAACTTGTCATGTTCTGGGTATCTAATTAGTTTTAATGGGATACAAGTGACATGGAAATCTCGTAAACAGTCACACGTTTGTTTATCCACGGCAGAAGCCGAATTTTCTGCTTTGTCTGACTGTTGTACAGAACTAGAGTGGATAAAGGCTCTAGTAAACGAGTTCCAAAGTTTTGAAGATAAGGTATCTTTATTTACTGATTCTCAATCTTGTATAGCAATATCAAATGCTGAAGGATTAAAGCAGAGAACAAAATATATTGGGGTAAGGTACCATAATGTTAGAAAGTTAGTACAGGATGGTTTTATTAATCCTGTGTATGTCCAGTCAGATGAGAATATGGCTGATATGTTTACAAAAGCATTGACTAATTGTAAATTAAATGTATTTTGTAAGAATATATTGTTATTATAAGTAATGTGTGTACTTGTGTTGCTCATGAAGGAGGAGTGTCAGATTATTGCATTTTGAATAGCAATTCATGAGTCAGCACAAGATATATTTTCGCAGTTTGAGATGACCTGCAGTGTGACATGTTTGACACCAGATGGCGCTGTCTCAAGACTGCTAAATGGAACCTTGAGGAATTTCTGTTACAAAGTGACAGTTGGGATTTGTCAGTTGGGATTTGATATCTGTGAGGAAAGGATGTTTAGAAAGGTAGCTGTGATGGCTGTTGTTTTTCGATGTTTTGCCAGTTATTGTTAAATACAATTCAATACAAAGTTATATATTTACCTTGTGAATTGAATGAGAGTTTCATTATTCACTCGAACAGAGACTGGAGTTTTTGGGCCGATGGGGAATTAAACTTCTATATTTCTGTTGCCTATCCGCTGTGACATAAATACTCAACGCCGAAGACCAAAACTGAACCTTGGGGTACGCCACTTCTCACCTCTTTCCACCCAGAGAAATGTCCGTTTATTACCACCCTTTGTTTCCTACAGTTTAGCCAGGTTCCAATCCAGGACAAGACCTGTCCCCTGATTCCATGGCTGAAGAGCTTATTTAGGAGCCTTTGGTGAGGGACTTTGTCAAAAGCCTTTTGAAAGTCAAGGTAAACAATATCAATTGGGTCCCCTTTATCTATGTGTTTATTTACACCCTCAAAGAATTCTAACAAGTTAGTAAGACATGATTTGCCTTTGCAGAAACCATGTTGATTTTCTTTCAGTAATGCCTGTTCTTCTATGTGCCTAGTAATATTTTCTTTAATAATGGTTTACATACCATGTAAGCTTTTCCAGTTGTTTCTCGTTAATCCTGCTGTTGCCTGGGATTGCAACAGCGACGATCCTTACCCCCCCCCCCCCCCCCAATGATCGTGAGGTCAGGAGTATTGTGCTCCAAAACTCTGATGTTGTTGTTGTTAAACATTAACTATTTGTCAAAAGACTATGATTCTTGTTTCAAAGCCAAGTATTTTAGATGAGATTCAAACAAACCAAGACATTCTAGCAATCATCTATTTCCAATTTTATTAAGAAAGACATTATTTTGGTAAAACAGAGAGGTGGAATCCATTTTTGTGTTAACAGCAGTAAAAAGCCAATGGTGACATACAAACCTGGCTGAAATATTAGGGGGTTAGCTCTTTTTGTTGCTCATCCTGCTGTATCTTCCTGTGCAAAAGACACGTTTCAAACCATGCAAATCTTTGAGCTCATCTCTTTCCTGATCTTGATATGTCTTCAAGAGCAGTCACTAGCCTGCATATGCATATGGTGGGATTCCTTTTACACCAAGTCCAGTTATCTGTTTAAAGGGGAAGGATATAAACATGGTAATAACCAAGAGTACATGCGAACACATTCAAAAATCAAATATATGTCTACGTCCAATTTAGGACATTTTTGTCTCTTCTAATCTACAATAAAATACATATAAAAATGGAGAAAATATCACTCAACTTAAAGCATAGGCACTAAAATACTTTAAAAAAGAAAATAGATTATTGCTATCTAATCAGTCAATTAAATAACTCTTATGTACAGATCTCTTTTTTTGGATCTGTATAATGACTAGACCTTGTGGAAGGTCAGGAAGGAGTCACAAAGAGAGATGAGTAATACATGTATTACTACTACTACTACTACTACTACACTACTACTACCCCAGAGCGCTTCCGCCTGTCCCATCCCAGTAATTGGTGGGCAGAGGAGGGCAAGGTCCAGCAACCCACCCTCCACCAAACAGAGCCGCAGTTCCTCTTCGACCTGGCTGCGCCCCATTACCTGCCACGCCCGTCAACAAACACCTGCCGCACCCTGGTCCTCACTTCTGCTCCTCAACGCGAGGTCGATCTGCAATAAGCTGGCCACCCTGCGAGATTTTATCGCAGAACAGGACGCAGATGTTATATGCATCACAGAGACATGGACCCAGGACGGTGACTGTGTCCTCCTCCAGGAGATAGCCCCCCCCAGGCTTTCGAGCCTTCCATCGACCAAGATCTATAGGTCGGGGTGGGGGAGTAGGACTGGTCGTAAGGGACGCTGTTGCCACTTCTGTCCTCCAAACACCGGAGATGACCGGCATAGAATGCCTGGGAGCAACCCTTGGAGAGGAGGGAAAGACGGGGATCCTGGTGGTTTACCGGGCCCCCGGGGCCCATAAAGAGGCCACATCTGCCTTACAGGATCTGATTGCAGACTGGGCCCTGAGGTTCCCCCGGTTCCTCATACTGGGGGACTTCAACATCCACCCGGACACAATCCCTCCCACCCCCAATGCACGAAATTTCTCATGCACATGGACGCCCTCGACCTCCCAGGACAGATACCGGCCCCACTCACCAAGCGGCCATGCACTGGACCTGATCTTCAGCCAGGGTCTCGCCACAAATCATCGCGATTCCAGAGCAGTGCCTTGGTCGGACCACCTGACGGTGAGGGTAGATACCAACATCCCCCTCACGGTAAGATCAGAGCCAAGGTCTGTATTAGCCCGCCAAAAGCGCGATGACCCCGAGGGCATTCGCTGCGGCGCTGGAACCCCTGGAGGTCCCCGGAGGATCACTATCAGATCTAGTCGCCAGATGGAACAGTGTTCTCTCAAGGGCCATTGATCAGATAGCTCCTAGGCGCCCCTTCCGCCCCAGGAAAACCTGCTCTCCATGGTTCACAACACACCTAAAGCAGATAAAACATCGGAGGAAGCAACTCGAGAGCACCTGGCGACGAAAGCCTAGTGAAGAAACCAGAGCAGCCTACCGAGAACAACACAGGCTATACGAACACGAGATCAAAAAGGCCAAGAGATCCTATAATGCGGCCCAGATCTCAGCCGCGGTTCCCATACGGCACAGATCTTTAAGGTAGTCCGGAGTCTCCTCACGTCCCCACAGAGTGAATCCAACAACTCGGGCGATAACCGCAGATGACCTCCAGGAGTACTTCCTCGGAAAAATCGCGGCACTTCGACTTGACTTGCCGTTGTTTCCCGAGGAGGGGACACGAGGTCCCAGTACCCCACCCGGACAAATGAACACCGTCTCTCAGAATTCAGCCCACTAACAACGGAGGAGGTGAGAAGGCTGGTGACCGGGCAAGAGCGACGACCTGCCCAACGGACCCCTGCCCATCACACCTAATTAAGTCCAATATTGACATCATATCGGGCGCTCTGAGGGACTTGGTAAATCTCTCCCTAGAGACAGGCACCTTTCCGAACTCCCTGAAAGAGGCCAGAGTCAGCCCCCTCTTGAAAAAGACGAACCTCGACCCGGATGACCCAGCAAGCTACCGCCCGGTTGCCAACCTACCCTTTCTGCAAGCTCTTAGAGCGAGCGGTAGAAAGCCACTACGGGACTTCCTGGATCAACCGGGGCCTAGACCCGCCTCAGTCGGGTTTCCGCAGGTCACGGAGGAATCCGTCCTCGTAGCGATCACTGACGACATCCGCCGCAACTGGACCGGGAGGCTCGGCAGTCCTAGTCCTCCTGACCTAACCGCGGCTTTTGACACCGTTGATCACGACTTGCTCCTCGACCGCCTGGCTGCCTCTGGGATCCGTGACAAGGCTTTGACCTGGCTGGAATCGTTCCTGCGAGGCCGCTCGCAACGGGTCGAGTGGCAGGGTCAAGTCTCTAGGAAAAGCGAATTGGAATGTGGAGTCCCCCAGGGTGCTATCCTATCTCCCACCCTTTTCAACATCTACGTCCAGCCTCTGGCTAGTATTGCCAGGAGCTATGGGTTCTCCTGCTACCAATATGCGGACGATACACAGCTGCTCCTGAAGCTTGACCCAGGGTCATCGTCGGTGCCGGACAATTTCAGCCAAGGACTGAGAGCGGTGACGAGCTGGCTCAGAGCGCATAGACTCAAAATCAACCCAGCCAAAACGGAGATCCTCTGGCCTGGCCGACCCGCCTCTCACCCATCACTGCCACCCTTCGAGGACGAGCCCTTATTCCCGGCTCGGCAGTGAAAAGCCTGGGAGTGATCCTGACGAAAAACTAACGATGGAGGCCCAGATCCAGGCGGCAGCAAAAGGCGCCTTCTTCCACCTCCGTAGGGCCCGACGGCTGGCCCCCTACCTACCACCTGAGGCGCTGAGAACCGTGGTACATGCCACCGTTGTCTCGCGTCTTGATTATTGCAACGCCCTATATGTGGGCCTCCCCCTCTCCACAACCAAGAGGCTGAAACTCATCCACAACGCAGCGGCCAGACTCATCTCGGGGTCATCAGTGAGGGACCACATCTCTCCTATCTTAAAAGATCTCCACTGGCTGCCCTTAGAGTTCAGAGTGCTCTACAAACTCCTGGTGCTCACTTTTAAAGCTCGGCACAATATTGGGCCAGCCTACTTGAGTGACCGGCTGACGGCCCAACGCAGCGTGAGGCCAGCACGTGCCATAAATGGCGATTGCATGACCATCCCCGGGGTGCGAGAGGCTCGGCTGATGGAAACCCAGCGGAGAGCCTTTTCCGTGGCGGCCCCCAGGATCTGGAACTCATTGCCACCTGCCCTCAGAGCCACTCTGACCCTAACTAGATTCCGGTCAGACCTAAAGACCTGGCTCTTCCGCCTAGCGTTTGGGGCCTGATCGGTACCTCTGAATGTCTGAGCCTTCCTCAGACTTGTATCTGTTTTAAACTGCTGTACACTGTTGTTTTAGGGTTTTTAAATGATGTAAGTCGCCCGGAGCACCTCTGGTGGAGGGCGACTCACAAATATTAAAGTATTATTATTATTATTATTATTATCACCACCACCACCATCCGGATCCCCCAAAGTATCATGATAATAGTAGTTTTCTCAAGAGCAGACTCTTCTTTCAGTTGCATATAAACAACCCCATTACCTTGAATACACTGCCATTCTGTGGGTACTGTGATAAATAAGCCTCATCCATTCCTTGACAAGCAGAGGTGACATATAATTCAGAATAATCATGTCCTCCAAAACAGCAAGAAGTCGTTTTATCAACAGGCAGTTTCACAGTCTGGATTCGTTTTCCTGTTAAAATAATATAATACCAATCACCCTCTTAGGCACCTGCTATGGCCACAGTTTAGATTAGCATTTCCAAAGTATTTTTGCCTAGGAGTGGTAACTCTTGATTCAGCTTCCATAGAAAGGAGCAGATAAATGCCTGTTGCAACAAAGTATGTTGAAGTTATGAAACAATCCAGTCACCGGTGTCTTAACAGTCAAGGGCCCTTCCACACAGCCCTATGTCCCAGAATATCAAGGCAGAAAATCCCACATTATCTGAATGTGGACTCAGATAAGCCAGTTCCAAGCCCATATTGTGGGATTTTCTGCCTTGATATTCTGTGATATGGGCTGTGTGGAAGGGTCCTGAAAAGAGAAGGACGTAATAGCACCTGCAGAAAGTTGTATGTGCTTAACAAGAGCAGGAAAGAGAACAAACCAGAAGAGGATGACTTGTCTCCTCTCACACAGCTGTATCCTTTCCCACAAATGTAAGCAGAACAGAGCAGATCATATACACCCAACAAAGCCGAAATTAGTTTTTTTAAGAGTTATACTTTTACAAGTGTTGGAGTCTCAATGAATTACAATTCCATGATTCCACAGCATTGAGCCATAGCAGTTTAAAAGTTGTCAAACTACACTGATTCTACAATGTAGTTGCAACATCCATGGAGGGAAAGGAAAAGAAGACAGCATTTTACCTTCCCTGTAAACTCAGGCAAAAGCAAACTGCTACATCTTATTCTAGTTTGACCACACTCTGATGTAGTTTGGCTACATGTATCCCAGTTTTCATCCTCCACCACAATCCCTACCTTAGGTCAGGGCATGAATTCACCTTCCGTTCATTGACCAAAATCCAGATTGGTCCATCCCTATCTCTAACTCCCAGTGTGCTAAGCCCTGCAGAGGCAGGTGGAAAGTGGTTGAAAATGCCTTCCAGGGAATCCACCAATAGGAAGATTCTGCATGGAATTTCATCCATTCTGTTAGAGCGGACAGTTTTACCTGGGAAATGTTGGAAGGTATAGAAAAGTAAGAGCAAAACGTGTAACTTACCTGTCTCTGGATCTATACGAATCACTCTTCCTCCATCATAACAGGCCACCCAGAGTTTTCCTTCTGTATCAATGCACATCCCATCGGGAATGCTATCTCCCTTTCCATCTTGTACATGTGCCTGCGATTGGCTGTAGAAAGAAATTAGAACAAACCATGAACTAAATGTTACATACTTTGAGACACAATCATTTTCTGAGACATGCTTATTTGCAAGAAGCTACAAAGAAATGCAAAAAGTGGATTGCTGTGAGTTTTCTGGGCTGTATGACCATGTTCCAGAAGCATTATCTCCTGATGTTTTGCCCACATCTAAGGCAGGCATCCTCAGAGGTTGTGAGGTCTGTTGGAATCTAGGAGAGTGGGTTTTATATATCTATGGGATGTCTAGAGTGGAAGAAAGAACTCTTGTCTGTTTGGGGCAAATGTGAAAGGATGCCTGCCATAGATGTGGGCAAAACGTCACAAGATAATACTTCTGGAACATGGCCATATAGCCTGGAAAACTCACAGCAACCCACTGATTTTGGCGATGAAAGCCTTCGACCACACATTAAAATGTAAAAAAGATTAATTTAAGGCAGTGGTTCCCAACTTTTTTGACCAGAAACCACTTGACTAGGGACCACTTGACCAGGGACCCCTTTGACCAGGGACCAATCTCCAACATCAGTACCAAAAGGATTACGAACCAGGTTTTGGTCAACTTTAGATTTGGTTTGATTATTAGGTGTACTGATTCAAAAAATTGCATTGGCTACAGAACATATGCCATCCAGTAGTCGCTATCTGCTCGCCTACAGAATACCATATTTAATAACCTAGAGCTGATGTGGTAGTCGTAATCTTTTTGGGTAGTCAGTCTCTCCGCTCCTGACATCCCTGTTGCATCAGCACTACAAGAGGGTTTTGCAAGACCAGTCACTCTCATTGCTATGGAGTTTCAAACAACGGTGTAGTAATGGTGAGGCCATGGACCATATTTTTGTTCTTGTGGACCACTCGTGGCCCACGGACCACAGGTTGGGAACCACTTATTTCAGGTGATAACTTACATTACTACTACGTGCAGGTGAAATATAGGGTCACTCCATCAACCTAAAGCAGCATTTATCTGACAAAAGCACAGCAAAGTAATGTCCAACCAGCACAACTGATACCATGGACAAACCGGACACAACTCCAATGGTTTATATTATTCAAAATACAAACACTGTTATCCTTAAACTATAGTAATGGTAATACATTATTTGTCCTGTAATTTTTTGAGAGAGACAAGAAAAAAATCTAGTCCACTTCAGCACAGCATAAGAAAACAGCATTCTGTAATGGGTGTTTATTGAAGTGACACAATGCCTTTCACTTACTTTGTGTGTGTATGTGTGTGTCAGGAGTGACTTGAGAAACTGCAACTCACTCCTGGTGTTAGAAAATTGGCTGTCTGCAAGGACGTTGCCCAGGGGAAGCCTGGATGTTTTGATGTTTTACCATCCTTGTGGGAGGCTTCCCTCATGGGGAGCTGGAGCTGACAGAGGGAGCTCATATGCACTCTCCCCAGATTCGAACTTCCGACCTGTCAGTCTTCAGTCCTGCTGGCACAATTGTTTAACCCACTGCACCACCAGGGGCTCCTTTTCACTTACGTTAAACTTACTGTATGTTTATGCAATCACTCAATGAAATTGTTAAAGGACAGGTGACTAATGGGCTTGAAGTGAATCAACTGAGGGACTATTTCTTAGAAAAATTTCCTTTTGGATTAGAACCATGCCAATTGGGAGCTGTAATTCAAAAGTATTTTTCCATGCTCAAGATTTGATTTGCAGCTGTAGTTACACAGCAATTGTTTATACACCAGATACAGGATTTTTGCTCAGTGGTGTGAAAGCCATTGTGTGCAAGAGGTAACTCTGTGGGATTTAAGATTATGAAAAGAGCAGCCATACACAGCTTCCCGGTTTGCAGGTCATAGTCAAATGCATCCACATAGTAGGAAAGGCTATCGATGTAAAATAAGGTTCTGTGATCCAGCGACCATTCCAACCCGTTGGAAATGTCAACCTTATCGGTGCTTCACTGTGGAGTGATCGGGGAAGAGAGTGTAGAAGGACCCTTCGTGCCTCTCCACCACAGCAGGCCGAATCTCCTGAGCCATCGTACCTGTAAGAACCACAATGTACAGGCTATTAGTTTGGAAAGACAAGACAACAGAGATGTTCAGGAGTTCGGAAAGATCTAGCTCTGAGAAAGGGAAAGTTCTAACATTGCTTTTTCCAGCACTCCTCTATGCAAAACTGTTGCAAAAACTTTTAGAGCTCATGGTAACAACGTAGCCTCTTAATGGCAGCAACCTATAGTAGAACTGCACTCTTGGAATTAAAATAGACTCTCACATTAGTGAGTTTAACTTTGTTGAGTTGATTATTTTCTGATATGGAACAACTTTATTTATTTATTTATTTATTTAGAGCATTTGTATCCCATCCTTCTCAACCCCAGAGGGGGGACTCAGGGCAGCTTACAACTGGCAATCATTAGGTGACAACAAACCAACAATCGCAATGCAAATAATTAACATTAAATAAGATAACAAGATTATAAAATACATTAAAATATTGGCCATTAAAATATTAAAATGCAACCAAGCATAAGTCCGCAAATCCAAATAATAATCCTGAGTTTCAGTCCAAGATCTATTCATTGACAATTCTCATGACTCATTGCACTTGCTGCTCGGTCAGCTGCCTGAATGCTTGGTCCCAAAGACATTTTTCTAAAGGAGAGGAGAGAATCACCCTGATTTCACTGGGGAGTGCGTTCCATAGATGGGGTGCCACCTCCGAGGAGGCCCTGTCTCTTTTCCCCACCAATCTCGTCCCCCACCAATTCAAACCGGTGAATTAAAGAAAATTTAACCAAAGAGAACACATCTCTAGGAATCTGTAGGTGCTCCAGTGCAACTATATGTGATAGAAGTTGACCATGAAGTCGCATTAAAAGTAATTTCTACAGAGGTGTTCTCTTAGGTTATTTTTCTTAATTCATAGGTTTCCAGTTTGGTGGGTAATGCCAATAAACCCCAGTGAATATGAAGGGCTAAGTTCTACCCATCAACAAGATATATTTCCTCAATGCATCAAAGTAACATGAACCTTGTTTCATCACAGACCCAAATGCAGTGACATGGGAGACCTGTACAGCTCCTGGGAAACAGAAGCCAAAAGGAAGTCCCAGCAAGGTTAGTGGAGTGGCCTTTGACAACTTGCCAATTTCTCAGCTTCCCATATTCTTAAGAGAGGACTCTCTCATGCAAGTCATGACCAACCTACCTGCCAACATTCTTCCAGCAGGGTCCACTTTGCCATCATTGAATCGGTTGTTGGGTTTATCTTTATCGATATGAGCAATTGAGGTTACAGACTTGTTTTCCAGTTTAAAGCAGCAAATTGAGTTCCCAGAGTAATCATGTAATCCCAGTTTGCGGAGAGCTATTGAACTTACTGGAGCATCTGCAAAATGTTGGGAGTGGGATGTAGCGAATGTTAAAAATATAGAATACATAAAACACTAGAAGTACAGGAAAAGGTAAAGTTTCCCCTTGACATTAGGTCTAGTCACGTCCGACTCTGGGGGTGGTGCTCATCTCAATTTCTAAGCCAAAGAGTCAGCATTGTCCATGGACACCTCCAAATATCATGGCCAGCATGACTGCATGGAGCGCTGTTACCTTCCCATCAGAGCGGTACCTATTTATCTACTCACATTTGCATGCTTTCGAACGGGCAGTTGCCAGAAGCTGGGGCTAACAGTATGACCTCCTTATCCACAGATTCATTCAATATTCACCATATCATATACCTCCTCATTCCTCCCCCAAAAAACCAGAAGTGTTTCTGACCTTTCTAGATCATCCAGTGCAATGTATACTCCCAGCTGAAGTATTAGTCAAAATGTCGGGTTGGCTATAATCCACAGCTTCAGGTAGCCACAGGTGTGTCTTGGAACATACCCAAATATATGGCCATGATGTATTTGGTTGAAAAGAATATAAATATATCATATGAATCTATGTGTGTAATATGCTTCATGTTGATTAGGTCTGAAGATTAAAATTTGGACATAAGAGCTCACATTCACATGTCTTCATTGATCTGCATAAACCTCCGGATAATGCCAAAGTCACCACTGAAAGCTTTCTGCCCAAGCGGGGGTGGGATATAATGAGAACCTGGAGCTCAGCCTTCCCATAGTGGAACCAAAGCAGTAAGACTCAACATGCATGATGTTATTTATTATTTGGATTTATATATATATATATATATATATATATATATATATATATATATACACTAACTGTACCCGCACGCTGGCGTTGCTGTGCCCTTTTAGAGATGCGAGAAAGTTCATTCATCCACGGTGTGCCATCCTCTTTACTGCAGTTGGATGGAGTGGGGGGCATGGTGTGCCAAGTTGGGTCTTTATTGGTCTTGGTTCTGGGCCACAGTGGTCTGTGGGGAATGATGGGTTTTGAAGTACTACAAACCCATTTTCCATGGTGGTACTTCAAGTCCCATCATGCATGGTCGGGGCTCTGTGTGCCAAGGTAGGTTACTGTCAATTCAGGCCATACACAATGTCCCATGAGCTGAGGCCTCGTGAGGAACCGCAAGTTAATGAAGCCTATTACTGTAAATTCAGGCCATACACAATGTCCCATGAGCTGAGGCCTAGTCAGGAGAATCAAGTTAATGAAGTCTTACTGTCAATTCAGAGCATAAACAGCTTCCCACTAAGTGAGGGCTAGCTAGGGAAATCAAGTTAATGAAGCCTTACTGTCAATTTTGGGCGTGTTTGTGATTTTTTGTAAATTTTAGGTTGGAAGTGATTTGGGTGTTTGTGATGGGAATTGGCTCAGGCCTTTCCTTATTCTGTTTTGGCAGTTTATTATGGATCAGAATTTTCATGTTGGCTGGCCAGTGCAGCAGTTATGCAAATCCGCCCTTATTGGCAGCCAATCATGTTGTTCAGAATGTAGAGGCTTGGTGAGTCTTTGGCTGCCCCGGAGGATGCTGGTAAATGCAGTTTTATTTTTACTCGTTGTTTTGGGGGCCTGGTAGGTTTTGGGGGGGGAAAGTTTCTTTGCTACAAACGTATTCTTGCTTGAGGCCTATTTCTGTTGGCAAGTATTGTGTTTCCTCTTTATGGTTTCTTTGTTTGAGGTATACATCACATGACGTGAACCCATTTATATAATATATATATATATATATATATATATATATAGGTACATTACATACATACATAAATATATATATATATATAAAACTCTTTGTAAAGCACTGCCTTCAGAGAATTATACAGCTGTCATCCCCTATTTTTTGACCTAAAAGTTTATGTAACTGCAATCGTAATCCAGGTCATTCCAGTAGTCACTGCACTCCAGTTAATCTAATTGCAATCTATCGTTTTCTGCAGGCAATGGCTCCACTCTTTTCTGAAGGTCAGGAAGGAGGGGGTTGATTCATTATCACTGGGGAGGGAGTTCCACAGCCAGGCCACCACTGAGAAGGCCCTGCTCTCGTCAGTTGAGCCTGTGAAGGAAATGGAACCGAGGAGTAGGGCCTCCTGACAACCTTGACCTCCAAGATAGTTCAAGGGGAGATCTGTTTGGACAGGTAAGCTGATGTCACGTTTAGATGTGTCACTTTGACACTTCTGGATAGATATTACTAAACTGCACCTAGATCCTTCAAAAAATAGCCATTTTCCATCCAACATCGGGGGACTTATATTTTTTCCCCCTATCGGAACATATTCTCCGTAGATGTAGTCATTGTGATGAAGGGGGTTTTTTTTTAGAATTGTCTCTTACCCGAAACATTTTTTGCAAGTTCTTTGTAAAAAAAATTTCCCCGGGGGAAAGATGTTTTGCCCGTTTATCCAAAAAGAGGGCTTCTTTTTTTCCTCCCAAGGGCGATCTCGATCTTGCAGTTTTTTTGGACAACACATCAATTTTTACAGATGACATTGTCTGTGGTAAAAAGGAATAGCCCAAGAACAGACGGGGAAACCAAACCTTTTGTATGGTCTGGGGAAACCAAGTTCGAATCCTTTTTTGGCCTTTTTTTTTGTCAGAAGCTACTTGAGAACATACTGCAAGTCACTTCTGGTGGGGGAAAAAGAAGGCCGTCTACGAGACAGCCCGGGGCCCCCCCTGGATGTGTTTAGCATCCTGCAAAGGGGCCTTTTTTCCCCCCGGCTATAGCTGACAGACGGGGCTCCCCCCGTCTAAAGGGGGTTTGAACCGGCAACTTTTCAGGTCAGAAACCCAAAACCCTTTTCAGGTCAGCATTTCACCCCGCAAAAAGGGGTTTCCCCCTTACACCACCCCCTATGTTTGGGGGAAAAACTCCAGATGATTTTGGGGGGTGTCATATTCTAGGTCTTGACTTGGGGGAAGGGGAATGATGACCCCCCCTGAATAAATTTTTCCAAAAAAAACCCCCCCTAGGATGGGGTTGCCAAATTAGTCACCTTAAAGTCCCCATAACAGCAATAATCCGTATTATACTGAAACAAAACAGAAATTTTAAAAAACCCAAGAATGTCAAAAAACCTATCTATGTTGCTATCTTTTGCCCGGGTTGGTTTAAAAACTAGTGATTAGCAATTAGTTTGTTTTCCCGGGGTAAAACAAGTTGCATACCAGGTAAAAAAAAAAGAATATTATGGTTTGCAAGTATTTTTAAAATCAGTCTATGAATTTAGAGACAAAAAAAACTAGGGTGTGGTTTAATTTCTTTCCCCTTTTAAAGATAGCCTATATACCTGGTTTTCATTGGTGGTCTCCCCCCAAATTATAACCCCAGCTGACTCTTCTTGTTTAAAAAGGGGGCATTTGGGTTTTTGGGGGATATACTAAGGCATGGAAATGAAGTACTTTTAACAGTATGGTCAGCAGACATACTACTTCCCTATGTAGGGGGGGATACCCGGTATTTTCTAAGGGTTTAATTTGTGAAACAACTAAAAAAAAAGCCCCAGTGGCGCAATGGGAAACCCCCTTTTGCCAGCAGGACTGCTGACCAAAAGGTTGGGGTTAAAATCTGGGGGCGGGGGAGCTCCCCCCCCCAGCTCCCGGATGGTAAAACATCTGGGACCCCTTGGGGGAATGTCCCTTTTCAGGGGGCCCCTTTTTCCACCAAAGTGACTTGCATTTTCCCCCGAGCTTCCAAACACACCCACACAACAAAATTTTAAAACCAAAAATGCAATTTGCATTTAAAAAAATGAAAAATATTACATCCCATTTATAGCCCGAAAATTTAGTTCCCAAAATTTAAATTTATTGAAAACTCATAGCTTTAACATCCCCTTTAGTTCAATGAAAGAATGAAAAAAAATCAATGGGACTTTTTTCAGTCAGATTTTAGAGGGAGAGGGGGAAAAATTTAGAAAGCATTCTTTTTCATCTCGTATGCGCTGAATAAACAGAATTTTAAAATTGGGGGCCAAACCTTTTTCTAATCAGCTCAGTAGATTTCTAGTCCAATATGTCCCCAAAAAACAATTAATCTCTGAATGACCCCTCCAGCCCTTTTTTTTTGGTATTGCAGACTGGGGGTGCCGGTCTGAAATGGGCCCCATTTATAGCAGCTGGGGGGCAAATTTTTAAAAACCGGGGGTTATCTTTTTTTGTCAAACATTTCCAAAAGGGGGTTTCTGAATAAAGTGGGGTTTTTTTTGTGTGCAGTCGGGCTAACAATAGGGGGGGTTTCACAATTTCTTTCAGAGGATGTTTATTCCAAAACGGAGGAGGGGGCAGGGGGAAAATGTGATACTATTTTCTCGTAAGTTTTTTTTCAAAATTCCCCCCAAAAGAGTATTATAAAGACAAGGGAAAAGCATGATTCGGGGAAAAAATTGCAACATGTATTATGACATGTAATTGAGTGAAGTTTTTTTTTTGGGGAATAATTGGGGGCCCCATTTTATACAGAAAAGGGGTGAAATGCTTGGGTTTAAATTTGGGACAATTGAGGTTGGGGGGGTTCTGGATAAATGTAGTTTCTGGGGTTTTTTTTAGAGGGGGGGTTAAAATAGCCGACTTATATCCCCCCTAGTACCATACCATATTTTTATATGTTATGGTATACATGGGGTATGGTATATTTTTTGTATGTTATTGTTTATTCCGTTTAGTTTCCCCTTTTCCCGACCTCATGGACCACCCCCCGGAGAGCTCCCTGTTGGCCTCACCTCCCAGCTTCTTCGGGGGCAAACCAGTCATTTTTGGGGGTCCATCCATCCATCTTGCCCTTGGTGGCCTCTCTTCCTTTTTTCCTTTTCCCCCTTTTTTCCCCGTATCATTGTTTTTTGCCGGGTGGGAACCTATGGCCCAACCATATCTGGCCCCCTTTTGATGGTTTTTTTGGGTCGCTGGGCCACCGGGTCAGGCCCCCCCAGTTTTGGCCCCCCCCCCTGACTCTCAAAAAAAACCCCCGGCTCACGTTTTTGCCAAACGCCGGCCTCCTAGTTGGCCCCCCCCCTCGCCCCGCAGGAGTCAGGGGGGGGAGCTTGGGAGGCAAGGCTGCAGGAGAAACAGCCGCCCCCCCCCCCCAGATTCTGAGGGTGGGGGGCGCACACTCCCGCATCAAGGCCACCTGGGGCCCTTTCCCCCGCCTCTCATCCACCCCTCAGGACAGCAAGGAGGCCTCTTCAAGAAACCTAGCCCCCCGGGAATCCTTCCCTTGCAACATCCTGGGAAGGTTGCATCATGTCCTGCTGACTCACTGTCCAAGGGATATGACCTCATCCTCCTCTGAGTCAGCATATTCTCATTCATTGTCCAATGTCCAGAGGAGGTTACTTCACTTCCGTTCTGATCCAGCACTTTCCCCTGAGGATTGCATCATCCTGGGGATTTCCCAATGTTCAATGTCAAAGCAGGTCAAGGCAGACTGGGGCTCTTTGCCTCTTCTAGGCTAAGAGCTCCCAGCTCTGATAAACAGAGTGGACATTTTAAAATATGAGGAGTCTTTAGCCGGTTGAGCTAAAGGGAAGATGTATCTAGCTATGTGAGAACTGAAGAAGGTTCCTATTCTAAGTTAAAGTCTTCAGCCTTGATATTTAAAGTGTTAAAGGAACCATTCCAAATTAGAAACTAGCTTGTGAGCTGGGGAAAGGAATTTCCAGTATTATATTGTGTCTTCAGTGGCAGAAATGAGGAAATAAAAAGGATCATCTGTGCATAAGTATCAGTCAGTGGGACTGAGGAGAAAAGAGAAATAAATTTACAGTTAACCTATTAGGTGAAGAAACTACAAGATTAAAGTGACCCAGTCAAGAGACTGAAAAATTACATTTTAAAGAAAAGGAAATTACTGAACCAAGTTGGAATAAGATAAGACATTCTGAATGTTATATACAGTGTTCTCTCACTTATCTTGGGGGTTACATTCCAGGACCCCCTGCAATAAGTGAAAATCCACGATGTAGGGACAACTGGCTCCCCCTCCACTTCTCCTCTTCCCCTTCCTCTTCTTCTCTTGAGGCGAGGCCGCTGAGTAAAAGCCAGGCCAGGCCTGGACCACAGGCAGTCAGGGAGGAAGAGAAAGAGCAGGCCTGCCTGGCTGAAGCCTGCTGTTGCTGCAGAAGACGCCTTACATAAGAACATAAGAACATAAGAACATAAGAACATAAGAACATAAGAAGAGCCATGCTGAATCGGACCTCAGCCCATCTAGTCCAGCATTCTGTATCACACAGTGGCCCACCAGTTGTACACGGGGATCTCGAGCAGAAGGGAGGGCAAAACCCTGACCTGCTCCCGACCCCCCACAACCAGTACCCAGGGAAATCCTGCCTCCCTCAACCAACTCCGAGGTGGCACTTGAATGTCCTTTTCAGTAACTACCGATACACTTGGTATCCATGAATCTGTCTAATCCTGCCTTGAAGTTGTTCAGGCTGACAGCTGTCACAACCTCTTCTGGAAGTGAGTTCCATAACCCAATGACCCTCTGGGTGAAGAAATATTTCCCTTTATTAGTCCTAATTTTCCTACCTTGGAGCTTCAGGGAGTGCCCTCTAGTCCTAGTGTTTTGTGACAGAGAAAATAATTTTTCTTTATTCACCTTTTCTATCCCATGCATGATTTTATACACTTCGATCAAGTCACCTCTTAAACGCCATCTTTCAAGGCTGAAAAGACCAAGGCGTTGCAACCTGGTTTCATAAGGGAGCTGCTCCATCCCTTGGATCATTCTTGTTGCCCTTTTCTGTACCTTTTCCAGTTCCGTTATATCCTTCTTAAGGTGCGGAGACCAGAATTGTACACAGTACTCCAAATGTGGCCTTACCATCGATTTGTAGAGAGGTAATACAACATTTGCTGACCTATTTTCGATTCCCTTTCTGATCATGCCTAGCATAGAATTTGCTTTTTCACTGCTGCTGCGCACTGGGTTGACATCTTCATTGAGCTGTCCACCAAAACCCCAAGATCCCTTTCCTGGTTTGTCTCAGAAAGCTTTGACCCCATCAATTTGTAGGTGTAGTTGGGGTTCTTTGCTCCGATGTGCATGACTTTACACTTGTTTAGGTTAAAATGCATTTGCCACTTTGTTGCCCATTCACTCAATTTCAGAGATCTTTCTGGAGCTCTTTACAATCAGTTTCATTTTTAACTACCCTGAACAATTTAGTGTCGTCTGCAAACTTTGCTACCTCAGAATTCACTCCTACATCCAGATCATTAATGAATAAATTAAAAGTAACGGACCCAAAACTGAACCTTGGGGTATGCCACTTCTCACCTCTTTCCACCCAGAGAAATGTCCATTTATTACCACCCTTTGTTTCCTACAGTTTAGCCAGGTTCCAATCCAGGACAAGACCTGTCCCCTGATTCCATGGCTGAAGAGCTTATTTAGGAGCCTTTGGTGAGGGACTTTGTCAAAAGCCTTTTGAAAGTCAAGGTAAACAATATCAATTGGGTCCCCTTTATCTATGTGTTTATTTACACCCTCAAAGAATTCTAACACGTTAGTAAGACATGATTTGCCTTTGCAGAAACCATGTTGATTTTCTTTCAGCAATGCCTGTTCTTCTATGTGCCTAGTAATATTTTCTTTAATAATGGTTTCCATCACTTTGCCTGGAACTGAGGTTAAACTGACTGGTCTATAATTTCCTAGATCACCTCTGGATCCTTTCTTGAAGATCGGTGTTACATTTGCCTCCCTCCAGTCCTCGGGTACAGTGCCTGATCTTAGAGAAAGGTTATATATCTTAGCTAGAAGTTCAGCAATTTCACACTTGAGTTCCTTAAGAACTCTGGGGTGGATGCCGTCTGGACCTGGTGATTTGTTGACATTTAGTTTAGTAAGGCATATGAGAACATCCTCCTTGTTTATTTCTATCTGTTTTAATTCTTTTAATTCCCTCCCTGAAAAAACTGACTCACCTGCAGGCATATGTTGTCTGTCCTCCTGTGTGAAAACGGAGGCAAAGAAGTCATTTAGCCGCTCAGCAATCTCCTTGTCTTCGCTGATTTTCCCTTTCTGACCATTGTCGAAAGTGGCCCAACTGCTTTTCCCAGTAGGGTTCCTGCTTCTGATGTACTTAAAGAAGTTTTGTTGGTTTTTAATATTCTTTGCTATGTGTGCCTCAAAATCTCTCTTGGCTTTCCTGACTGTTGCTTTGCATTTAGTTTGCCAGAGCTTGTGTTCCTTTCTGTTCTCCTTGGTAGGAAGAGCCTTCCATTTCTTAAATGAGTTTTTCTTCTTTCCAATCACATCTTTTACTTCATTTGTAAGCCATACTGGTGTCCTTTTGAACTTTCCATGCCTCTTTCTTTTTATTGGAATGCATTTTAGTTCGGCCTGTTTTAAGGTATTTTTAAACAGTTTCCAAGCATTTTGGAGGGATTTGATTTTTTTACTGCTCCTTTTAGTTTGTTCTTTACAATTTTTTCTCATTTTGGTGAAATTCCCTTTGGGAAAGTTTAATGTCTCCGTGTTAGTTTTCACTGACAGTTTGCTATCAAACTTACGTTGAAGGTTATTGTGTTATGGTCACTGATACCTATGGGCTCAGCTACAAGGACATCTTGAGCGAGATCTTGTTCATTAGTTAGCACCAAGTCCAGGATCCCCTTTCCCTGGTTGGTTCCATGACCATCTGCTCAAGGGAATAATCAGCTAGCATGTCGAGGAACCTTGTCTCTCTTTCATGCGTAGAACAAGAATTTGGCCAATCTATTTGGGGATAGTTGAAGTCCCCCATTATGACTAATGTATTTCTTTTTGAGGCTTGTTTAACTTCATTTTCCAGATAGCAGTCTGCCTCTGGAGTTTGGTTGGGAGGGCGATAGCAGATCCCTAGTGCTAGATTAGTTTTTTGTCCTGGGACTTTTACCCACAATGTTTCTGTAGGTGAGTTTGAAATTTCTTGAAGTTCTAACTCATGAGATTCTAGCTCTTCATTTATGTACAGGGCCACACCGCCACCATTTTTCCTCTCCTGTCTTTTCTGTACAGTTTATAACCTGGAATCTTTGTGTCCCATTTGTTTTCCTCCGTCCACCAGGTTTCTGTTATGCCAATAATATCAATTTTTTTCTTTGCCAAATATTCCAACTCCCTATTTTTGTTCAAAGGCTTCTAGCGTTTGCGTACAGACATTTATATTTATTTCTCTGGTGCACTTTCAACTTTGGCTGTTTGTGAGAATTTATAGAAGGCCTACCATGTCCTACCTCTCGACTACTACTATCTATCTTTTCTGTTGACTCAGCCATTTGTGTATGGATTTCGTCCTCCATACTTGGTATTTCACCCTCTCGAACCGGAAGCTGCCCAGCTCCTGTCGACTTTCCCCTAGGAATCAGTTTAAAAGCTGCTCTGAAATCTTTTTAATATTAGTCGCCAGCAGTCTGGTTCCATTTTTGTTCAAGTGTAACCCGTCCCTTTTGTACAGGTCTGGCTTTCCTGAAAATGTTCCCCAGTTCCTAACAAATCTAAAACCTTCCTCTCGACACCACTGCCTCATCCACGCATTGAAGCTCCTGAGCTCTGCCTGTCTGGCTGTCCCTGCGCGTGGAACAGGTAGCATTTCCGAGAATGCTACCTTTGAGGTCCTGGACCTTAATCTTCTACCTAGCAACCTAAATTTGGCTTCCAGGACCATCTGCTTAGCCTTCCCAATGTCATTGGTACCAACGTGTACCACGACCACTGGCTCCACCCCAGCACTATCTACCAGCCTATCTAGATGCCTCGTAATGTCCGCGACCTTTGCACCTGGCAGGCAATTTACCATGCGGTCATCACGTCCATCACAAACCCAGCTTTCTATGTTCCGGACAATCAAATCACCTACTACAAGAAGCCCACCTCTTACCACCCGTCGAGAAGTATTTTCGGTGCACGAAGATATGGGCACAGCCTCTGAGGAAGGGGTCCCAACTGAGGGAGCCGGTCCCTCTTCCTCAGACTGATGTTCTCCCTGCCCAAGACCCCCATTTTCCAAGGCAGCTGGAGGGCTGCTCATCACGGAGTGGGATGCTCCTATTGCATCTCTGGAGATCTTATCCTCCAGCCTCACTTCCTCTCTGTGCTTCTCCAGGTCTGCTACCTTGGCTTCAAGGGAAGAAACACGTTCCCGAGAGCCAGGAGCTCACTGCAGCGAACGCACACCCAAGTCTTCTGCCCGGCAGGCAGATAGTCATACATGTGACACTCAATGCAAAACACTGGGAAACCCCTCCCACTGCTGGCTGACTACCTCCATTTCTTATTAATATGTTTTTTTGTAGATTAACTGTTTTGTTGTGGTCTTAATTTACTTAATTTAATTTTTTACAAGTCTTTGGATATTTCTTTTCCGACTTGTTACAAGTTTATGCTGCTAACAAAGACCTAAAGCAATACTAGAATCTAAACAACAAATTTACCCCAGGAACTTACCAGTGCTCCTTTCTTTCTCCTTTATTTATTTTCTGTTTTATTCCTTATTTGAAAGTAGTCTGCTTGATCTGCTTCTCACAAGGACAGTTAGCTGACTGATTTAAAAAACAGAAACTAGGCTAACTCCTCCCACCTGGCAGGATGTGAGTCAGCTGGGAGCTGCTGTAGCAAGCCCCGCCCCTTCAAGGAATGTGCTTAAGGCAACTTGGAAGGGAAAAACAACTGCTTTTTGCAGCTGCTAACAAAGACCTAAAGCAATTCCTCGAGCTCTCCCTCCCTCCACTCCTCTTCCCGCCCTCCTCTTCCTCCTTCCTAAATTTTCGAGGCAAAGCTGTCTGCTGTTGCTGCAGAGGACACTTTCTGAGAGCTCTCCCTTCTTCTGCCTCCGCCTCCTGGCCTGCCTACGACATGAGCCATGGTGACGATGGTGCCCAGTGTGGAGAACCAGCTGGTCCCCAATGAGGTGCCTGCTCACCTCTTTGGGGAGCAGCTGGTTCTCTGCACTGGGCACCATGGCGCAGGCAGGCAGGGAGGTGGAGATGGAGGGAGGGAGAGCACTTGGGAAGCGTCCCCAGCAGCAACAGCAGGTGGCCTGGCCTCAAAGATTTAGGAAGGAGGAAGAGGAGCAGGAGGGGGAGGAGTGGAGGGAGGGAGGGTGAGCTCACGGGAAGCGTCCTCTGCAGCAATAGCAGGCCTCGGCTGGACAGGCGCGCTCTTTCCCTTCCTCCCTGCCTGCCTGCCTGCCTGCCTAAGGAACGGGCCTGGCCTTTCCTTAGCAGCCTTGCCTCGAGGGAAGGAGGAAGAGGAGGGGGAAAAGGAGGAGGAGTGGAGGGGAGCTGGATTTTCACAGATTTTCAGCAACAGCAGCCCAAGGAGTCGCCGGAGCAGGAAAGAGGCAGCGGCGTGCTTCCCTTGTTCTCGGTGGGGGCCGCCTCCTCTTTCCCTGACTCAGCCCCCAATAAATTATTTTTTAAAAAACAAACCGCAAACAGTGGGTCCATGTAAAGTGAACCACGAAACAGTGAGGGAACACTGTAGTAACTGTTTCGTGTGTTCATAATCATAAAAATCATCTGTAACAATATTTAGGAAGTACTGTGAAGAAAAATACTGTGCAACCAATATGCTTTGTGTGTCTGAGAATCCATATATAAATATTTCTTTGTTCAATTGTTACAATAAAGACTTGCATCAAGTTACTGAAGTGAAGATATTCTACAGGAAGATGGCTGAAGATCATTTGGAGCTGAATACAGTACAGTATTGGGTTGCACATTAAATTGCCACATACAAACAGCATTTTAGAAGTCAAGCCTCATACAAGCCTCTCATACACAAACATACATAATAATAAAACAAAGTGCTCGGCCACAGCTACACCACTATCCTCTCCTCTTCGCCCCATTTCCATTCATCATCGTTTGTCCCACCTGTCATCACATACAATATTCTCACTGGCCATTAAATAGGCATATTTCATTTTCCTTTCTGAATGGTAATGTCTTCAAATGAGAGATACATCCAATTTCCCTTATGATAGGGCTGTTTTCTTCACAATTTCAAATAAAAACACACAAGTACATATAGGTCAACAGAGAAGAGAGCATCTTTGTAACAAAACAGGCACCACAGAATATTTCACACAGGACCAAAATAACAATAACATCAAATGGTGATGTGTTCAGTGGAATAATATGTTTAAGCACTATAGGTGAAAGGAAACACATTGTGTGCAGATAGAACATAAAGTATTGAATGGGTTTTAGGGTTTTTTTGTTTTTTTTTAAAGCCCATCTTATTCACTGCTTTTTCACATATAATGCAAGCACACCAAATTGTATTTTTGATGCTGGAGTCAGTGGTTTTCAGATGGAAGCGTCCAGTCGATAATCCTGGGACTTTCAAAGCCTTGCATGTTGTTATATTGTGGCAGGTAAAAGATTGCACTCTGCTAGCCAATACTTCATGTACATCACTGATGAAAGGTGAGACATAGCAGACTTTAAAAGCTTTGACATATCCAAGAAAACCAGCATATTGTACAGAAAGAAAACCTCCACAAACAGATTAACACTTCAATCTGTGCTCATGTTGTTCTGTATTTGTTGTTCTGTCTTTATTTGCACTTTCTATCACTGCTGGGTAGTTAAAATCAAAGAAAGAGACTTGGCCAACAAATGTAAGCTTTGTTTTCTATGGCAACATTTCACCAGAAGCCCAAAACTGAAATGGAAGAATTGTAAAGGGAAGAATTGTAAATTGTCAATTTTTTCAGAAATCTTATTTCAATTTTATCATTATCTCAGAATAATCCCAATAATTTAAGTTATTATGACTCCATGTATATATTTTTTCAATTCTCTAAGATGTGATGGAACATCTATTATATAAATGGGTTCACGTCATGTGATGTATACCTCAAACAAAGAAACCATACAACGCAGAAAAACAATACTTGCCAACAGAAATAGGCCTCAAGCAAGGTACGTTTGTAGCAAAGAAACTTCCCCCCCAAAACCTAAAAGGCCCCCAAAACAATGAGTAAAAATAAAACTACATTTCCCAGTATCCTCCGGGACAGCCAACGACTCACCCAGC
Organism: Anolis apletophallus; assembly: GCA_030556195.1. Lineage (NCBI taxonomy): Eukaryota > Metazoa > Chordata > Lepidosauria > Squamata > Anolidae > Anolis > Anolis apletophallus. Next base: position 142,123,538 of record JARBWK010000002.1, read on the forward strand.
CTCTACATTCTGAACAACATGATTGGCTGCCAATAAGGGCGGATTTGCATAACTGCTGTAACCATAGCAACGCTGGCAAGAGCCATCCAAGGCTAGGATAGAATGCTGAGAGATTTCAGTTGGTGTTTGAGGGTTAAACTGCCAAAACTAAACTCTGAGGGAGCAATTCTCCAGCAAATTCCTACCCAACACAACTTCCAATCACAACCCATCCCACCAACCTTACGGGACCCCGTACACACAACACCTACAAACACCACAAACTAAAACCATTCCTTCCTTCCACACAGACATAAACTGACCCAAAAGACAAGCCATGCCTTATAAAAATAACAGCATCGGACGACACACTCACAACGCTACATACATCAAACAAAAAAAGGGCAGAACAAATGCCAGAACAGAAACACACTGCGCAGCAGAGACACAGACAACAGGTCACTGCACGACGCACAGCTGAGAACCAAATGCAAAGAACTGCACGACAAGAAGAAGCGCGCAGCCAGGAACAACAAAGACGCAGAAATGCAACACAACAGCAGCGCGCAAGGAGCGCAGAAACACGACGTCGCAACACAGAAAACAAACTTCAAAAACACCACAACCAATTCCACCGCCTAGCCTTCAGATACAACGCTGTAGAAGACTACAACATGGTGCCAGAGGCCGACATTGGCACCCTAACGCACATCTGCACACACTGCAAAGCCCTGAAATACCCAGCAGAAACAACAGGAATGTGCTGCCTAGCCGGTAAAGTCTCTCTACCACCACTTGCCACTCCTCCACAACCACTACAGACTTTGCTGAGTGGACACACTCCAGAATCAAAACACTTCTTCCGCTATATAAGACAATACAACTCATGCTTCCAGATGACATCATTTGAAGCACACATAGAAAGTGCGCAATTCATGCCTACATGACCCCACCAAGACCGTAAGTAACATCATTTCCAACCCTTACATCTCGCATCTCCTAAATAGGGCACAGCAACGCGTGCCGGGTACAGCTAGTTAATTATATTCCAGAATATAATACCTTTGTGACCATGAAACAAACAAGACATCCTTTTGCTGCATGAAGAAGCGAGCATAAAAATCAGATTATTATAGTACAGCAGGCTATTTAGTTTTGTAACATCTTTGGCAGCAGAGGAAAACTAGAAAATTTGAGCACACCTTAGTAAATTCAATTTAAAACGTATTTCCCATCCTGTTAAAATGTACATACTTAATGTACATACTCTATTATATCGCTTAACACCAGTGCAATGGAGCTAAAGTGTATTTTCATAAGCATCTTCTACACAAACCTTAATGGAATTGAAATGTATATTTCGAATGAGTGAATTTATAACATAAAGCAATCTATGACAATTATCTGTGTTTTGTAAATATGCCAGTAAGCCAAGCCATGTGGTATTTACAAATATGTGTTTCTGGACTGGCATAAGAAAAACAATAACTGTTGGAGATAATCAGATTAGGAAAGTTGGTGAGGGATGTGTAAATAATACTTAAGTCTGGTTCATATAAGTTTTTGCATATATGCAATCATAAATCTATCTATTCCGAAGCAAGATGCAATTTAAAAACAAATACATTGCACACTAAAAGTCAAGCTTATTGTTGTAGATGAGTAGCACTGAAAGTATGGACTTGGAGGCTAGCCAAGCAAAAAGAGTTACTCGGGAGCAAGACTCCATTGAGGAGCAACAAAGGAAACAGATTCGGCATACTTAGTGAGCCTACTGATGGAGACTCTTTTGAGGGGTTTTCTGGGGATGATGGACTAAAGTAGCAGAGGTGCATGAGGTTTGTGAGGAACCAACAAGTAGCGACATATTTGGGGGGTTTGCTGGGGATGGGACTTGGAGTGAGGACAGGCTATTTACAGTATTTTATTTATTTATTTGTTCAGTCTTATATTCCGCTTTTCCCGGCTGGCTCGGGTGATGTAAATCGTGGCAAAAGTATGGGGTGATGTAAGTCGTGGCAAAAGAAGGGCCGCTTGGCAGGCGAGGCAACAAGCTGCATGGAAAGCAGTTCTCTCAGCTGAGAGGGCTAATGAAGGGGTGTTGTCCCATTCCAGTTCTGACAAGGATCTGTGAATAAAGGAGGGGTTGGATGCGGGGGTTTCTTTGCAGCTGGTAAAGTGTTGTGGGTTGCCTGAACTCTGTGTGTCGTGTTCCTGATCCTGATTCCTGTACTTTGTTGGACTGCTTTGTGGGACGTGAGTTTGCAACCTGCTTTTTCTTCATGGACTGTGGTATGGTATGGGTGAGGTTTTGGCTGCCTGTTTTCCTTCTGGCTACACTTTGCATTGCCTCCTATGCATTTGCTTGCTGCTGCTTCGGCTTTACTTTCGACTGCTTATCATGGACGCTGACTTCTCCTTGCCCAGACCTGGTTTGCTGTGTTGTTTCTGCCGCCTTCTCTCCTGTGCTGATCCAGATAGCTGTTTTGTTCCTGCCACTTGCTGCTTGTCTTCACTACTGCTGTTTTGCTTTTGTTCCTGCTTCTCCGGTTATGACTGCTGGCTTGGATTGATGACGCGCTTTCTCCACCCCTTGGATGGCGACGCTAGAAGCGATAGCGTGTGCCTTTTTTTCCTGTGTAGTGCTTTAGGTTGGGATTTAAAGTGGGGGTTTTTTAAGCAAGTTAATTCGGTTTTCTTTTCTGCTTACAGACTTTTGACCATTTGGTCTCTATTTTGAATTGTGTTTGCCATTACACTGAAGTATAAGTGCTGTTTGGTCCTTTTGACCAAATTCTGAATTGGCTGGGCTGTTTTGTGAATAAGCTTTTGTTACTTTTAACCTGGCTCTGGCTCTTTAAGGCGTCTGCATCGTGACACTTATCCTTGTATGTATTCCCTCCCTCTAGCCTCCATTTTTGATTAAATCAAGGGTTCTACTGCTACCCTTCCCCAAAGTTAATTTGGGAATGTTTTCCAGCTCTGATGATTTCAAGATTACACAGAGGGACTGCAGTCTACTGAATTTTGTAATCCAACTAGTGGATGTCCATCATCGAATTCTGCCTTTTTTCATAACTTCTCCAACCTATTGTGGTTTTTTGTTTGCCATTTACCCTAGCATTTATTTTTATACAACTTTTTCTAATAAATTTAAACATTTATACAATATTTATATATTTTTGCAGCTTTCACCAATAATATAAACATCACTTTCCCCTAAATGTGTAGAGAAGAGCTCACTGCTGCCACCACCCAATCATACTGCACAAATGATTAAAACTTGGGATAACCAGACATTGTTCATGTATAACGGGATTGCAATCACCATTCACATCTTTTACAGAAACCCATTTCTAGACTCAAAATTATTTAATGGCTTTTGCCTCAGCACCATAGATCTTGAGGCCTAGAACCTCTTTCTCCAACCAAGCCTCAGGGTGAGGATGAACATGAGAGCCAACTTTTATCACACAACCATATAATCCAGAATATCAAGGCTGAAAATACCACAATACAGTGTTCCCTCTTATTGCTGGGTTAGATTCTAGGACCTCCCGCAATAAGTGAAAAACCACAATGTAGGGATACTCTATAAATAATAATATTTATATATTATTTTAGTAGTTTTACACTATTTTAAGTCTTTATAAACTTAAAATAAAGTGGAGGAAAGGATGGAAAGGCCCTTCAAGGTTGGAGGGAGGGAGGACTGAGGAGGGAAAGTGCTCTGGGGAGTGGCGGCAGCAAAATCCCACAAAACAGTGAAAATACCACGATATATATTTTAAATTAATATTTTTTGAAATCCGCGAAACAGCGAATCTGCAATAAGCGAACTGTGAAGTAGCGAGAGAACACTGTATCTGCTTTGAAATGGGATATCTGAGTCCACATTGCCACATATTCCAGTTCAAAGCAGACAATCTGGGATTTTATTCAGAGGTTTAAGACAATCCATGGGTGCCTCTTGCAATCCTCTAAGTGTTTGGGCCTCCAAATCTCAGAAGCCCTAGTTAGCTTATTCAATGGTCAGGAATTCTGAGTGCTGAAGTCCTAAACACCTGGAAGGCTTCACCTGCTCTATACTGTAGAGTTAATGTAGTTTGACACCATTCTAACTACCATGGTTCAATGTTATGTGATCATGGGAGCTGTTGTTTCAAAAAGCCTTTGTCTTTTCTGCCAAAGAGTGCTCGTGCCTCACTAAACTATACTTCCCAGGATTCCATAGCATAGAGCCATGGCAGTTAAATGGATGTCAAACTGCAGCAATTCTGCAGTATAGGTGCAACCTTTGTCACTTTACTTAAGATCAGGGCAGGTAGTTGTGAATTTCCTGCATTATTATTAATTTTCTATAAAGACCCATTTTGTTTTACTTATGGTGGAATGGGTTGTGGAATTGTCAAACAAGCTATTCTTTGGCAACTGCCCGCAAGGCCTCGGCTCTCTGGGTGGTGAAAAATAGAGACAGCTTCCTTAGAGGACATTCCTCATTATCTGTCATAAAGGGACATTCAGTCTTTAATAGCTCTGTCTTCAGATTAGAAAGTATACTACATTCTCCAGAACAACTGAACTGATGCAACTGGCCACATCCGAACCGAGGCAAAAATCCATCTCCTTTGGACTAATTGGGTGACAGCGGATGAGGGTGAGAAGGGGTCAATTTAGTAATGTGAAAAATAGCTTCTACACACTTAGTGAAAGCACATCCCAATAACAGATAATTGCATCTCCTTGCAGCAAATCAAGGCTATGCCATCTTAACAAACATTGAAAATGCACAAATAGGTAAATTCACCCACTCTTCCAACGTTGTTACCATTTGCTCTCTAACAAGGCTAATGTGGCTGCATATTTATTCACAATAACACACTTGACACAAAATTCATAGGGGAGATGCTGGAAAAATGGGAGGCCCAAGCCGGCATGTAATCTTTTAATCTGAACAGTTCAAACACAAGTGCAAAATATTATGGGTATCATACACCTCATGGCCCATTAGTTAAGCATTGTCAACTCATGATGTTAAATAACCATATTTCTTTTCTGTGGACATGATGTAAACCCATGTGCATTTTATGTAAAATAGATCGCCATCATTACTAATTCATGAGTCTTAAAAGGATCATTATTTTTGAAGGACAACCTCTGTCAAAAGATTTATATATGGTAGATCATGTTGTCCCATCATAATAACCAATCAGTAAATATTTGAAAACGTTATTTAAATGCACCACTGCTAGGATACATATTTTATATCTAATTAGAAGGAGGCTTTCCTTTGCAAACTAAATTATATTCAAATTAGTAGCAATCAGGCATAAAGTAATTTTATAAAATCTTGTAAAATGCATATTTTAACAACTAACTCCACTCTCGTACAATAAAAAGATAATGCACTTCTGCAGTAATTTTTTCTCCTCATGTGTACTATAATTAATTCTTTTGTATCACCTTGGGATTAATGTATGCTCTGCAGCCTATGTTCCTAAACAGCTACTGAAAGCTGGGAGAGGTGACATGATCCAAACATTTCTGGGTAATTGGAGTTGCCAAGTCAGGACTATTCTGAGACATAGGGACAATCACCTTGTGATGTCACAAAGGTGGGGTGACCCTTGATGTCTGCAACTGTGGTTGATGTTGAAGATATGATATGACATCATTAAATATCATACCTTCAACATCCACCACAGTTGCAGAGTCTGCCACTTAAATAAAAAGTGGTAAATCTAACAAATAAAGAAACTATGTAGTATAAAAACATTTCTTATCTTGGATTCCTCCCTCTTGCTCTGAGGATTTGAAGATAAAAAGAGGCATAGTATGCTTCAAAAAAGAGCATGCTGCTTAAGCAGAACAATGATAATGCAAAACAAAGCTTTCTGCTTCATTTGATTTCTCTTGTCAAAATTGTTGCAGAGGTCAATTGGATGTAGTGGTTCGAAGGTTGGACATGGGACTAGGATATCAATGTTCAAGTCTTACTGAATCAGAATATTATTTCAAGCTGCATTCGTGGGTTTGACCCATGCAGATTCAATTGTTCACATATTTCATTTAAATGATATATCTAGGAATCTCTAAGAGCACTTCCAGAGAGGCAAAAATGCAAGAGAAATTGGGATTTTAAATCCCACTTTCTCTTGGGATGGAGGCTACACAGCTGACCTAAACTCTGGGATTTTGCAGAGGGGGTGTCAAGATATTTACCCCTGCTGATCCAAGATTTACCCTTGCAGGGATACAGAGGCATGGAAAATGTATATTTCTCAGGAAGAAACTGAGTTTAAATGGCAACATTTAAACATATGTTCTGCAGTTTTTAACCTGATTCCTCCTACATTTTAGCTAAACGTTGTTTAGCCACCTCCCCTTTTAACCCAGTTTAACCTGGGTTATAATGCATGTGTGAAGGGCCCTAAGTCCTCTAGTTAGCTCTAGAGTAACTCTGCAGGACCTAGAAACTCTTAGAGAAAACAACACTAGGAATCCCTAGGTTATTCAGTGAGAGTCTATCATAAACTTTTGGTGGAAGATGACATAGAATTGTGCTGGAAGACCTAGTGGCTATCCAGACAAGTGTCAGGCTCCAAGCACCACAAGCCTCAGTTTCCCATGAACAATACTGTAGCCATGTTGGCTTTAAGATTCCTTCCAGGCCTTTCTCATGAGAACCTGGTACCAAGCAAGCAAGGTGAAGCGGTCAAGGTTACAAAAGCTATCCCGGGCGATAAGCGGAGAGGCCCGGGACTGAGAAGAGCCTAACTCCTCTTTGCAGCTGGAGACACTAATTGGGTTTGCATTCTTGAGGAGCTGAGGTAGTTAAAACAACAGCTACCATTCATCAGGCCCACTTTGACACTCGACACAACTTGCGTGGCTGAGATCAAAGGGTCAGAAGATATAACCGTTTAGAGTTGGCTCTGTGTCTCATCTCGTGTCAACAGCGCATCCAGGACTATGGATCTCTGAAAGGGGCCACTGGGCCTAACTAAGGACATTGCCTGCCAGTTTCTTGGCTGTATTGGATCTGGCCCGCTTGGGCAAAGCCTTGCTTCTTTGCTACATTCCAGCTTGTTCCTGAATAGACTTTCGTTGCTTTTGCATCCAGCTTTGTGCCTGATTGCCTCCGGCTGAATCCTGGTTGATACGGGACTATTTACTCACTGCTTGGTTCCTGAGAATTGCTGCTATTGAAAGCACTATAAGATTGCTTTCAACATCTTTCCTTTACTTTTATTCTAAGTAGACCAGTTGTACCTTCGCTGGCTGTGTGGTTTATCAAGGGAGGTCTTGTCCCAGGGCCTAGAGGGCGACAACAAGCCTGTATCGGTTTTGCTGGAAGTGTCCAAATGATGCCTCGAGTAAAACTGAATTAATTCATAACAAGCCAAGGTTTCCTTGTTTGTTCTGAATTAATTAAATACCTGGAAAGATCCAGATCTTAAAGTGTGGACATTGGACCCAGGGACCGCATCATGCGATTCACACAGCCATCTCAGTTTTTGGGCTTCTGGAGCATGAAAGACAGAGAGGGCAACCATCCTCTCTCCCCGAAGCTTCAAATTTCCCCTTAAAAGTAAAGTAAACACTACCTGACTGTAATAAATTTCCCCTCCTGGCACAAGGAAATGATGCGCCAGGAGACGGGGGGGGGGGGATTTCCTGCTTGTCCCCCTCTCTTAGAGTGTGTCATTTCCTCACACAAGGAAGACACAAGGAGAAAACTTAGGGAACTTAGGGTGGGCAGGTCCACTTTACTTTACTTTTAGGGGTAAATTGAGGGGAGAGGAGCTTGGGGAAAGGCAGTCTATGGACAGAAATCTGCTTTGGTGCAGATTTAGTGCCCACAGGAAGCGCCTCTAGAAATCCTTAGAGATATGTTATCTCAGGTCAAAAATTAGCATTTTTTGTATTTGTGGTTTTTTACTTCCATGGGAGTCTTGTGTCCGTAATCACAGCAAATGTGAAAGGCTTACTGTACATCAAGAATATTTTTTTCAGTTTTCTGGAGCCTACTGAGTGTTGCTCTGCCAAATGTAATTCTAAGTGAGCCTGCTCATCACTCTAGGCTATGTTGCTGACTTCAGGTGCAGGGGAAACAGCTAGGATGCTTCCAGATATGGGGAAAACCCACGCCAAAGTGGGATTTAAAAACCCACTGTGGCATGGGTTTTAACCCTCATGCCCACCCAAAAAAACCCCCCAGGCTTTCCCAGTTAGGTGTTCCTATGCCATCCTGGTAACTTCCAGGATGGCGTGGGGCCACCCAACCCTACCCCCATAAAAGCCCTTAAAAGAAGTAAAACTTACCAGGCTGCCATGATGCTCCTCCGGCAGGCCTCCTGGTGCATAGAAAGTTTTTGCACCTGCCCCCTATTCTTGTGGCGCATCATTTCTACATACTAAACTAAAAGGACCAACAAGACACACAAATCCACTGTTACCAAAGTAGAACAATACCAAGCATATATTTCACAGTTTGTACAAGATACAATAAACAAAAATCTACAATGAACATAAGTATGTTGTGTTCACAATACTGATTGTAGTCTTTTGAAGAAAAAATGATATCAATTATGAAGAGTTTCTGTTTCCTTATTGAGATCTTCTACAATATACAACCAATAATGAGGCATAGGTTCCTTGCATTCACAGTGCCAGATAGTAAATCTTCTTTGTAGGAGAGAGCTTGCAATCACAGGTTCTTTGTGGCAGATTCCTCCTTCAAGGTAATAGTTTCATTTATAAAGTCAAGTTCCTGAGTGCAGATATTCCTCACCATGACCGCTTTTGACTTATACACAGTCTTCTTCAGGTGGAGAAATATAGATTTACAAAATAAAGTGGACCTAAAGGAATGAGATGAATGGCTAAGAAGGTTTCTTAATGGTAAGTATGTTCATATAATACAAACATGCAAATATTAAGTTACAACTATATCAGAACATAATTGCTCACACAAGGTTTTCCTAGCTGAGAAGGTTTCTCAATGGCAAGTATATTCATATAATGCAACCATGTGGTTTCTAAGTTACAAGTATACCTCATTTCTACATGCCAGGAAGCCTGGTGGAGGAGTGTCATGGAGGCCCAGTAAGTTTATTTCTGCTTTAAAGGCTTTTTCGGGGTTGGGAGGAATGGTGCCCCCTCACTTCTCTGGGCTCATGGAGCCTGAAGAAGTGAGATGATAATTCTGGACTGACCCCCAGGTAGTCGTGGGACTATCCAATAGTCAGTCCCCATATGCCCCATATCCCATTAGCGAAGGCCCAGGTCTAATGAGGTATCAAATTAATTTGAGACAACACAGGATTTACTTGCTTTGCCTTGAATTAATTAGTTTTTACTTCAAGCATCATTTGGATGCCTTAGGTAAAAGTCCAGATGCCCTGCATTTAGGGGCCTGTCTAGAAGGGCCCCTAGTCTTGCAGTCAAGTGTTACTGCATTTGACTTCTCTATGTGGAATAAAGAGCTGCCATTCTTCCTTTCATCTCAGGCAGGAACACTCTCCGGGCAAGTCCTAGGGCCTTTCCACATAGCCCTATAACCCAGAATATCAAGGCAGAAAATCCCACAATATCTGCTTTGAACTGGGTTATCTGAGTCCACACTGCCATATTATCCGGTTCAAAGCCAATAATATGTGTGGGATTTTATTCAGTTGTGTGGAAGGGGCCTTAGATGACATCTGGTTGTAAAGTCAAAAGTAAAATGAGCTTAGGTTGGTGTACTGGAAGTGGGGAAAGGAAAGTCTTATTATATGTATGGGGAGAGTTTTCTTTGCTAAAGAGTTGCATTTTGGAATATGTTGGAAATAATTCACTGGCATATCTGAAGAAAAAGTGTGTACATTCATTCCTCAAAACATATTAACACAGCTCTAGAAAGAATCCACCATAGAATGAAATGTGAGTAGAACAGAAAATGTTGGGCAAAGCGTTGATATACTCTCTGCCTCACCTTTGCCACAGAGATATGCTGATAGCATGCCAATGAAAAACTCTCATTTCAGTGATCGTGACAGCAAGACCAATGGCAAGGGGAAGAAAACCAGGATCTCTATGAATAGGCAGAAAGGAAATGATGCAGAGAGGATGGAAGGGGGTAGAGGAAAAGGTCACAGTTGGAGTCAATTGCTTTGTGGACAATATGAAACAAACCACTTACATCATTTTAGGGATGATGCAATGCATGAGGCTCTCAATTCCTGAGTGAATTAGCTCATGTGGAGTATAAGAATAGCCGTAATCTTTAAAAAGATATGACACATAAACATTTAGGAAATTATTTATGCAAGTGCAGCCTTTTAGACTCATGAATTAGTAACTAGGTTCAGAACAGCAGCTTATGTTCTGTTTTCTCAAAATGCATGTGAATATTTCATTTTCCAGTTTGCCCACATTAAAATTTGAGCCTATCCTATGCCAATATGCTCATGTTTTCATAAAAGCAAAGTAATATTGACATAGGTCCAACAATATGTTCATGGTTATATGCATGCTACCTTACCTTTTTGAACAGATCTCATGTGTGCAAAAATCTATTTTCAGATAGTTTTGATATGTAGTACGGTTCTCTTATCCACAGACTCCATATCCTTGATTTCACTTACACATGCTCCAAAGAAGATTCTTTCTAGAAGTGTTTGTGGGTTTCTCTAGGACATTCGGTTCTATTTTATGCTGTGTTTCTGGGCCAAGTCAAAATATAATTCACAATAATTCACTATTTCAGGTATCCATGGGATAGGCATGAGAAAAATGAAACTGAAATTAAAAGGATTCGTAAGAGATTCGTATGTAATGGGACTTTTGAGGTTTTACGTATCGCTGCCGCGAACCAGGAAGTAGACTTTCTTTTACGGTCCTTGAGGCCAACAATTTGCGTTAGGATCGTTAGAAATTCTTAAGTATTAATTAATTAATTATTGTACTACTCACTTCTCCCTGTCTTCTCCCCCTCATTTCCTTCCCGCCTTCATTCAGCTTCTTCTTTTTCCCGCATTTCTATGGGGAACTGGAAGTGACGCTGCTGCTAGGTAGGCAATGCATTCTGGAAAGTGTAGTCCTCCAGGCTTCCCCCTCCTTCTCTTCCCCGTTGCTCTGCCATGCCCCATCGCAGGGGCCAGCTTCAGCCCTCCAGGTACGTGTTTTGGACTTCAACTCCCACCATTCCTCACAGCCTCAGGCCTCTTCCTTTTCCTCTCAGCCTGGGCAAACTTGGGCCCTCGCTCCCTCAGGATCGGGGCTAGAGATAGGTGAGGGGGGTGAGTGAGGGCCTCCTCCTCCTCTCTCGCCAATGGCAGGATGGTGAGAGAGGAGGAGAAAGGCCCCCGCGCGCCTCTCTGCCTCTCTCTAGCCTCAATCCATGCATCGGGGCTAGAGAGAGGCGAGGGGGGTGAGCGAGGGCCTCCTCCTCCTCTCTCGCCAATGGCAGGCTGGCGAGAGAGGAGGAGAAAGGCCCCCCGCGCCCCTCTCTGCCTCTCTTTAGCTCCGATGCATGGATAGGGGCTGGTGAGTGAGAGGCAGAGGGCCTTTCTCCTCCTCTCTCGCCAGCCTGCCATTGGCGAGAGGGAGGATTCTCCCTCTCTGCTCTCTTTAGCCCCGATGCATGGATCGGGCTGGTGAGAGGCAGAGAGGGGCGCGGGGCCTCCTCTCTCCTCTCTCGCCAGCCTGCCATTGGCGAGAGGAGGAGAGAAAGCCCGCCCCTCTCTGCTCTCTTTAGCCCCGATGCATGGATCGGGGCTGGTGAGAGGCAGAGAGCGCGCGCGGGGGCCTTTCTCCTCCTCTCTCGCCAATGGCAGGCTGGCGAGAGAGGAGGAGAAAGGCCCCCCCCCTCTCTGCCTCTCTTTAGCCCCAATCCATGCATCGGGCTAAAGAGAGGCAGAGAGAGGGGCGCGGGGCCTTTCTCTCCTCCTCTCTCGCCGGCCTGTCATTGGCGAGAGAGGAGGAGAAAGGCCCCCCCGCTCTCTGCCTCTCTCCAGCCCCGATGCATGGATCAAGGCTAGAGAGAGGCAGAGAGGGTGAGCGAGGGTGCCGGCGAGCGGGGGGAAAGAGGGGCGAAGGAGGAGGCAATCAGCTGATTGCCTCCTCCTTCGCCCCTCCTCTTTCCCCCCGCCCTCGCCCGGATCCCAGTTTGGCCCAATTCTGTCATTGGTGGAGTTCAGAATGCTCTTTGATTGAAGGTGAACTATAAATCCTAGCAACTACAACTCCCAAATGTCAAGGTCTATTTTCCCCAAACTCCATCTGCGTTCACATTTGGGCATATTGAGTATTCATGCCAAGTTTGGTCCTGATCCAGGATTGTTTGGGTTCAGAGTTATCTCCCTAAATCACTGTCAATTCCTCCCAAACCCCTCCAGTATTTTCTGTGGGTCATGGAGGTTCTGTGTGCCAAGTTTGGTCCAGGTCTGTCATTCATGGGGTCTCAGCTGTGGAAGTCAGAGCTGAATTAAGTCGAAGGTACTGCAAATCCCATCATCCGTTGTCCATCCTCCCCCAAACATATTGTTTTTGTGATTAATCCCTATGCTTTAACTTTTGTCAATTTGTAACAATGAAAATACATCCTGCATATTAGATATTTGCATTAGAATTCATAAGAGTAACAAAATTATGAAGTAGCAACGAAAATATGGATGGGGGTCACCACAACATGAGGAACCACTGCATTAATACATCTCTCTCTCTCGGCATTACTTCATGAGCGAAGATTCAGGAAGGACTCATCCCATGCTTTTACAAGCGCTGATGACTAAAGAGGCCAATCTGAGATAGGCAAGTTCGGTTGCAGAAAGCACAGCAGAAAGTCTATATATTATACATATATCTTTCTGTTTAATTGCTATTAGGGAAATAAAACGTGAACAAAGGAAGGAAGGAGACAAAGGAAGAAGTAGAGAAGGGGGGAGGGAAGGAAGGAAAGAGAAAAGAAGGGATGGGGACCCAAAGAGCAAAGGAAGGAATGAAAGAAGAGGGTAGAGAAGGAAGAAAGGAGGGAAAGGGGAAATAATAAGGGGGGGGAGAATCGTACTTCACTTTCACAATTGTCCTGAGAGCAAGTAGCTACTACCTCTTATATTTATGTTATACATGTACAGCTCCACTTAATTGCACTGCAGAGGTGAAGGGGAATGTTCCCCCCTTGATTTTTAACTGTTTCCCTGCTTTTCAGACTTTAGAACCAATTTAGAATTTTGTTAATACTTACGTTACATTTTAGAACTTTTTGCAAAAATTTTTGTAAGTCTTTAATATACTAATAAAAAAATCCCCCATTTGATTTTAGAATCGCGATTTTAGGATTCTAAAACATGCCTACCATGGGAGGGCCTTGGAAAATATTTCCTACAGATATTGGGAGAGTCATACTGTATGCCATAGGATTACATACAGGTAACACACAGAGCCTATTTGTGTACCATTTACTGTGCAGAGCCTTTCTCACAAGCCATGATAAATGCACATAAAGCATGGCCAGTGAGCATGATTTAAATATTTCTGTGCATTTTAAAAGTTGCTGTGCCAGCTTCACATAATATAAACAAAGCATATATCTGCAGTAAATAAAATCCAAAGCTGTGCCGGGGGGGGGGGGGGATATGTGTGAGGGATTGTCTTTTTTCCATCTTTCTTGGACACCATCTAAGACCTCTCCTACCCTGCCACATAATCCAGATTTTCAAAGTAGATAACTCAGATGATCTGCGTTGAACTGGTTTATATGAGTCTACACTGACATATGATCCAATTCAAAGCAGATAATCTGGATTTTATATGGCAGTGTAGAAGAGGCCTATGTATGAAATAAGTATTGAAGGTCTTTAAGGAGAATGTCACAGCAGTGATTTTGCTTAAGGGCCCCAAATGCTGCAGAATCTCAGGCCCCTTCTACATTGCCATATAAAATCCAGATTATCTGCTTTGAACTGGATTCTATGGCAGTGTAGACTCATATAATCTATGTGAATTATCAATTTTGATAATCTGGATTATATGGCACTGTCGAAGAGGCCTCAGCCAGATCTATATCTTTGCTTGAAGATTTTGTTATACCAAGAAGCAAACTAAAATGTGTGAAGCTGGATACTTCCAGCAATTCGTCAATAAAATTAAGAGTCTTCTTCTGTATATAGGGGTATATTTTTAAATTAAAAACTCTTGTAGTTATAGCGATTTAACTTTTTAATATTCTAGGATTCTTTAAGAGCGCGTCATCCCAAAATAAACAGGGAACACTTCATTTTCTTCAGAATGTTTCATTTATTGCAAGTGATATTTCATCTTATTGCTTTGCCAATACACATGAGATGTGAGGGCAAATTATAATAACATCCATGGTTTTACCTGATAAAGAAGACTTGCCTGCTTCTGAAATTTTGATATATGGTACTACAAAAACAAAACGGAAATGAAACAACGTTGGCTTTGGCCTTTAGCATTCTTCTGTTCTTAAGCAACTCAAATACCAGGAGAAGAGGAAATGTTTTTGAAGTTTGCCAATTTGCAGGGAATACATTATTACCTGTAGTTCATCTGGAAATCATTTTCTATCAGTTGCCCTTAACTTGTGGAGGATAAAGAGAATATAACTCTTTTTAATCTTTAAAAAAATATAAAACTTTTTTATTTTAAAATATAAGACTGTTTTAAAAGAGAAAGATACATACATTATACAGCCCATGAATAAGGCAATATAAATAGTTCCTGAGTGAAATACAGCCCAAGACTTTGTGGCAGAATGAAAATCAGGCGTAGTTCATGTCTATACCTATCCATACTTGTCTTGCTAGAGAAAAGATATGCCACACAGATGATAAGTAAAGAATAAGGTGTCTACTCTTTACTATGCAGAGTAACATATATACAGTAATGTGAACAGTTGCATTGACTCACACAATGTCCTTTCAAATGGTCCTTAGGTGTCAATGTTAGGGACCTTCTTCCAGCAGCAGAAATTACTAATTGTCTTGGTAAGCTCCCTGCACAGAAAAACCTAAACATGTAGCTGTTGCCAAAGCTCCCAGGCTCAGCTAGTCTCTCAGGCGTGGGCCAACCTATCAGCTTCATGCTTTGCATTTTTCAGTTAACACACTCATCAACTGATTTTTACATGCTCCAACAGACTTTGCCTGTCTATAAAATGGAAAGTCTGCCTGTCAACAGACTTTCCACTTTATATTTCCAGCTTCTGCTTTCATAAAGGCAACACACATATTTTGTACTCAATGGGTTGCTTCCAGGCTTGGTTATACTAAATGTTAAGCCTACCAAAATAATTGGGAATGAAGTTCCAGTTAGTTTACTCTAAATATGACTAAGACTGGATCAAGCATTATTATTTTTTATCAACTGACATTATCATAAGAAAAGACATTTGATAATTAGTTTTGTGGTGTTAATTTGTTCAGCTGCTATTCTTTATTATAATAAATGACTAAGCACTCATCATAAATCTCTCATTTTATTATAAACATGAAACATTTATTATCATAAATTATTGTAAATGCCTAAACAAACAGATTGGAGATGCATAACCCATAAGCAGAGAAAATGAAATACAAGGAGCAAGTTATTGATGAATTAACATGTTAGTCCCAGGGAGTCAGTGGAGGAAACTTGGGAGGAATATATAAACATGTATTTAAGAAATGTATATCCCACTGCATGTTTGAGACATATCTTTCAATGGATGGATACATAATAAGCATTATAAGTACATTAATGACCAACGAAGAAGGACCAAAGAATTGAAACAAATATTCTGTTTTATCTCTCTGCTCCACGATCACTAGTTGCAATATTTATACAACTGAAGTGAGAACTAGCTAACAATCTGTTATATTGAGAACCGAAGCTCCTTTTTACAGCTTTATTGCCCACTGATCCATTTTCAGGGGAAATCAAGTGTTAGTCATGATCTGTAAATTTGATATAACTTGGCTCTAGATCAGTGGCTTCAAATCTTTGATCCTTCTGGTGTTTCGGACTTCAGCTTCCTGACAGTTGGCCAATCTGGCTGGGGCTTGAACATTGAACTAAATGCAAACATTCTACACTGGAAAAAAAATGTGTAATTGCATCTGTAAGGTACCTTCCTCACACATAAAACACCATCTATGTTCCAGCCAATGTATATAATAGGCATGAGAAAAAAGTTATGAAAATTGAAAGAAATCGGAAGGGATTCGTATGTAATGGGACTTTCAAGTTTATACAAATCGCAATGGCGATCCCGGAAGTGGACTTTCTTTTTCGCACTTCCTGGGCCCAAATTTTCATTAGATTTCTAAATATTTCGGAAGGCCCCCTATTATCCCCTCCAAAATAGCTTCCCAGACATTACTCACAGTCAGATGGGGCCTTTCCATGCTCGGAGCCTACTTTAACTGAAAGGCCTTTCCTCCAGGAAGTGAAAAAGGAGCCGGACCATAGAGAGATCCAGAGCGGGAGTCCTAGAGCGGCTGGAGGACTCAGGAAAAAAGTGGTTTAAACTGCAGGGAAAGAAGCCTAGATAGGAGGACAGGCGAGAAGGATATGAGGAAGGCTGAAACAATGGAAAAAGGGGGTGAAAAGAGCCCGGAGAGGAGCAGGAAAAGTGCAGAATCAAACCTCCATAGAGTTCAAACCTCCTAGAGAGCTATGGGAAACTGAATGGGGGAAAGCTGCAGTGAGAAGAGCTCTGGAGAAGGTAGGCAACTATTTTATAATTAATAATAAATATAATAATATTTACTCCTTCTAATTTCCTGGAAGAAGGGCCCTGGGCATTTAATTCTAATAATAATAATAAATATAATAATATTTACTCCTTCTAATTTCCGGGAAGAAGGGCCCTGGGCATTTAATTATAATAATAATAATATATTAATAATATTTACTCCTTCTAATTTCCTGGAAGAAGGGCCCTGGGCATTTAATTCTAATAAATGCTCTGGAGAAGCAAGCCTTGACCAGAGGTGGGCAACTATTTTATTTAATAATAATAATATATTAGTGCATGATATGTCCCTGCAAGGACATCCAGGCCTTTAATTATATTAATAATAATATATTAATGCATTATATGTCCCTGAAAAGAAACCCTGGCTTTTTATAATAATAATAATAATAATAATATATTAATGCATTATATCTCCCTGCAAGGAAACCAAGGGAAATGTTGCCCCTTGATTTGCCTGTGCTTAAAACAGTGTCAGTCCTGTTTCCCTGCTTTGCCTACTTTAGAACTAATTAAGAATTTCATTACTAATTACGTTACATTTTAGAACTTTTTGGAAATCTTTTTGTAAGTCTTTCTATTACCAATCAAAAAAAATATCCCCCCCCCATTTGATTTTAGAATCGTGATTTTTGGGTTCTAAACCATGCCTAGTATATAATGGCCTTGCTGCCACTATATATTGTTGCAGGAGTGCTCTCTTTATTAGTGAACATGCTAAGACCTTGAAGGAACAGATAAAGGAACCAGAATGGAACCAGACTGCTGGCAACTAATATTAAAAAGGCTTCAGGGCAGCTTTTAAACTGATTCCTAGGGGAAAGTCGACAGGAGCTGGGCAGCTTCCGGTTCGAGAGGGTGAAACGCCAAGTATGGAGGATGAAATTTACGCACAAATGGCTGAGTCAACAGAAAAGATAGAAAGTAGTCAAGAGGTAGGACATGGTAGGCCTTCTACAAATTCTCATAAACAGCCAAAGTTGAAAGGGCATCAGAGCAATAAATATAAATGTCTATACGCAAACGCTAGAAGCCTTCGAACAAAAATAGGGGAGTTGGAATGTTTGGCAAAAGAAAAAAATATTGATATTATTGGCATAACAGAAACCTGGTGGACAGGGGAAAACAATTGGGACACAAAAATTCCAGGTTATAAACTGTACAGGAAAGACAGGAGAGGGGAAAATGGTGGCGGTGTGGCCTTGTACATAAATGAAGAGCTAGAATCTCATGAATTAGAATTTCAAGAAAATTCAAACTCACCTACAGAAACATTGTGGGTAAAAGTCCCAGGACAAAAAACTAATCTAGCATTAGGGATCTGCTATCGCCCTCCCAACCAAACTCCAGAGGCAGACTGCTATCTGGAAAATGAAATTAAACAGGCCTCAAAAAGCAATAAATTAGTCATAATGGGGGACTTCAACTATCCCCAAATAGATTGGCTAAATTCTTGTTCTACGCATGAAAGAGAGACAAGGTTCCTCGACATGCTAGCCGATTATTCCCTTGAGCAGATGGTCATGGAACCAACCAGGGGAAAGGGGATCCTGGACTTGGTGCTAACAAATGAACAAGATCTCGTTCAAGAAGTCCTTGTAACTGAGTCCATAGGTACCAGGGACCACAACACAATAACCTTCCACTTAAGTTTGGATAGCAAACTGTCAGAGAAAACTAACACAGAAACCTTAAATTTTCACAAAAGGAATTTCACCAAAATGAGAAAAATAGTAAAGAACAAACTAAAAGGAACAGTAAAAAAATCAAATCCCTCAAAATGCTTGGAAATTGTTTAAAAATACTTTAAAACAAGCCGAACTAAAATGCATTCCTAAAATAAGAAAGAGGCCAGGAAAGTCCAAGAGGACATCGGTATGGCTTACAAATGAAGTAAAAGATGTGAAGATGGAAAGAAGAAAAACTCATTTAAGAAATGGAAGGCTCTTCCTACTGAGGAGAACAGAAAGGAACACAAGCACTGGCAAACTAAATGCAAAGCAACTGTCAGGAAAGCCAAGAGAGATTTTGAGGCACATATAGCTAAGAACATTTAAAAAAATAGCAAAAACTTCTTTAAGTACATCAGAAGCAGAAACCCAACTAGAAAAGCAGTTGGGCCACTTGACGGAAATTGTAAGAAAGGGACAATAAGTGAAGACAAGGAGATTGCTGAGCGGCTAAATGACTTCTTTGCCTCCGTTTTCACACAGGAGGACAGACAACATATGCCTGCAGCTGAGTCAGTTTTTTCAGGGAGGGAATTAAATGAATTAAACCAGATAGAGATAAACAAGGAAGATGTTCTCACATGCCTTACTAAACTAAATGTCAACAAATCACCAGGGCCAGATGGCATCCACCCCAGAGTTCTTAAGGAACTCAAGTGTGAAATTGCTGAAATTCTAGCCCAAATATATAACCTTTCTCTAAGATCAGGCACTGTACCCGAGGACTGGAGGGAGGCAAATGTAACTCCGATCTTCAAGAAAGAATCCAGGGGTGATCCAGGAAATTATAGGCCAGTTAGTCTAACCTCAGTTCCAGGCAAAGTTATGGAAACCATTATTAAAGAAAAAATTACTAAGCACATAGAAGAACAGGCATTGCTGAAGGAAAATCAACATGGTTTCTGCAAAGGCACATCTTGTCTTACTAACTGGATAGAATTCTTTGAGGGTGTAAATAAACACATAGATAAAGGGGACCCAGTCGATATTGTTTACCTTGACTTTCAAAAGGCTTTTGACAAAGTCTCTCACCAAAGGCTCCTAAATAAGCTCTTCAGCCATGGAATCAGGGGACAGGTCTTGTCCTGGATTGGAACCTGGCTAAACTGTAGGAAACAAAGGGTGGTAATAAATGGACACTTCTCTGGATGGAAAGAGGTGAGAAGTGGCGTACCCCAAGGTTCAGTTTTAGGACCGTTACTTTTTAATTTATTCATAAATGATCTGGATGTAGAAGTAAATTGTGAGGTAGCAAAGTTTGCAGATGACACTAAACTGTTCAGGGTAGTTAAAAATGAAACTGACTGTAAAGAGCTCCAGAAAGATATCTCGAAATTGAGTGAATGGGCAACAAAGTGGCAAATGCATTTTAACCTAAACAAGTGTAAAGTCATGCACATCGGGGCAAAGAACCCCAACTACACCTACCAATTGATGGGGTCAAAGCTTTCCGAGACAAACCAGGAAAGGGATCTTGGGGTTTTGGTGGAGCTCAATGAAGATGTCAACCCAGTGCGCAGCAGCAGCGAAAAAAGCAGATTCTATGCTTGGCATGATCAGGAAGGGAATCGAAAATAGGTCGGCAAATGTTGTATTGCCTCTACAAACCTATGGTGAGGCCACATCTGGAGTACTGTGTACAATTTTGGTCACCGCACCTCAAGAAGGATATAACTGAACTGGAAAAGGTACAAAGAAGGGCAACAAAAATGATCCAAGGGATGGAGCAGCTCCCTTATGAAATCAGGTTGCAACGCCTTGGTCTTTTCAGCCTTGAAAGACGGTGTTGAGACTCCCACAGATGGCTCACAGACACGCCAAGCTAGTAAAAGTATTTACAGTTTATTCAAACAAAAACATAGCCACAGTCTGGCATGAAAAAACCCACACCCAAAAAAGCCTAGAATGAGAGGGACGTATGAACCCTTTCTTTAAGTTGTCATCGAGAAAGTCTCGAAGAGCCTTTCGCTCTGGAACAGAAAGAGCGTACAAACGTCCAGCGGGCAACTTCGCTCCGTCTACCAGATCTATAGCGCAATCATACGACCTATGTGGAGGTAATTTATCAGCCCCTTGTTTACCAAACACATCCCAAAACTCAAAGTAATCAGCGGGGACCCCCTCCAAATCCTCGTTATCCACTAGGGCCAAGCACACTTGTTTTGGCAAGATTACTGCTTTCTGCCTCCAATTAATAGCCGGGTTCACTGTGCTTAACCAAGACATTCCCAAAATTACAGTATATCTAGGGATCCTAGTAATATCCCAGGTGAAGTTTTCAGTCACCCCTTGTAGTTCCCAGGACAGCCCCACAGTTTCTTGGTCCACCACCCCAGCATTCAACATCTTGCCATCAGCACTTTCCACCCAAACCACCTCTTTCTTATTTGCAATAGATATTTTAGTGTTTTTAACAAACTCACTATCCATATAAGATGCAGTTGCACCAGAATCCACTAGAGCCCACGTCCAAAAAAATTCCCCATCGCCCTTAATGATTTTCATGTGAACAAAAACATGATCTTCCCTCCTGGGGAGCTTTACAGTTAACCCCAACGTGCTGGGCTTTACACACGTTGGGGTTGCCCATTTCCCTGCAACTGGCTAGGCTTTTTGGAACACCTCTGAGCAAAATGCCCCGAATCCCCACAATACAGACATAATCCCAACCTCCTCCTCCTTTCCTTCTCCCCAGAGGATAATTTTTTAAACACTCCTATTTGCATAGGTTCGTCCTCTCTTACTGCAGAGGACGGGACCTATCCTGTCGTACCAGCAACTCCATGAAAACAGCAGCATGCTTTGGGAATTCCAGCAATGCATCCAACCTCAAAGTATTGTCAATTAACTCCTGCAAAGTTTCTACAGGAGGCAACCGTGCCAGCTCCTTCTTTAGCTCAGCCCGCAAACCCATGAAGAAGCTGGACATCAGAGGCCGGTCTCCCCAATTAACCTTGTTTTGCAAGGACTTATTCAGATATGATAACAATGAATCCCGACCCTGCTGTAAACGTAACAGTTCTAACTCCGCCACCTGCACCCTTAATGGATCCCCAAACACCTTCTCCAGAGCTTTTTTAAAGTTAATCCAATTGGTGATAATGGGATCTTGTCCTGTGACAAGGTTAACAGCCCATTCTGCGGCCTGCCCACTCAGGAGTCCCATTACGTAAGCCACTCTGGCCGCATCTGAAGGAAATTCCACATTAGTTGCTTGTGCAAAAAAAGTTCTACCTCAGCCAAAAAAGCCTGCAATTTGTGTCTTTCGCCATCATACTTCCCTGGAGGAGTTGGCCTCACTCTAGGCACGTTGCCAGCAGTTCTGTTTGCAACTTGCAAGTCTTGTATCAGTCCTCTCAGCTGGGCCACTTCAGCAACCAGAGCTTCCATTGCTTATCTTCTTGCAAAAACAAAAATGCAAACAAACACTCTAGCTTTTATCTAGGCGGTCGGCCAATCTGTTGAGACTCCCACAGATGGCTCACAGACACGCCAAGCTAGTAAAAGTATTTACAGTTTATTCAAACAAAAACATAGCCACAGTCCGGCATGAAAAAACCCACACCCAAAAAAGCCTATAAACAAAACAGAGAAGACGTCTGTCTTTCGTAGTCTTTGGCCTTTATTCCGGCTCGAAGTCTGTGTAATGCGAAGATCCGTCCGAGAAGGAAAGGAGGAGTGCTTCTCAAATTCCAGGAGCTAAGTATACAAACAAACACATCAAAGCCCCGCAACCCACAGCAACCCCTTCCACCCATTATACAATACCAAAAAGAGACAGGCACTCACAGCAACACAGGAAATGATCAAACGAAACGCGGTAGTCACTGAACATAAAATCACACATTAAAGCCCCAACCCCCCAACAAACAACAGAGTCAGCTAGAGCTGCCATAGCAGCTCCCCCAGAACCCAACATGAAAACAGCCCAATACTCACAGCTCACTGGGAATCAGGAACTAAGACACGAAGAATCAAGAGCACCAGATACAGGAACTAGCAACCCACCAGCAACACCTTGGCCGACCGCAGAGTCCCAAATCCCCAGACCTTACTTTTATATCCTTACAACTCAGAGTCATCAGACTCCCCACCCAAATCTGCCTCAGTCCCCACAGCTGCAGCCCTGGGTGTGTTCCTCCAATCCTCCCACCTTTGCTAAACAGTTAAAGGACCCCAATCCGACTCAACATTCCCACTAGGCCAATCAGGATCACTTGAAAAGCCAAAAAAAAAAGACTTTCGCTGGACTCAGCATTTAACACATTCCTGACATCCTGCACCAACGCTGAGTCCAGCTCTGTATCACTCTCTTCTGAGGTTAACTCTGCTTCAAACCCCTCAAAAGTGTCATCACTGGTAGGCTCCCTAAGTATTTGTCGGACCTTTCTCCTTTGTTCTGCACCTTCCAAACTCACAACACTTGCAGCTCTCTTCCTCCCAGCTGCAGTAATTCTGCCCAAACCTCCCTCTTCAAGTGACATGTCCGACAAAGTATCCTCCTCCCTGTTACTACCTGTAGCAACTACAGGCTCAGCTTGCTCAACTACAACAGACGGCGTTTAAGAGGTGACTTGATCGAAGTGTATAAAATCATGCATGGGATAGAAAAGGTGAGTAAAGAAAAAATATTTTCTCTGTCACACAACACTAGGACTAGGGGGCACTCCCTAAAGCTCCAAGGTAGGAAAGTTAGGACTAATCAAGGGAAATATTTCTTCACCCAGAGGGTCATTGGGTTATGGAACTCACTTCCAGAGGAGGTTGTGACAGCTGTCAGCCTGGACAGCTTCAAGGCAGGATTAGACAGATTCATGGATACCAAGGGAATCAGTAGTTACTGAAATGGACATCCAAGTGCCACCTCTGTGTTGATGGAGGCAGGCAGGATTTTCCCCGGGTACTGGTTGTGGGGGGTCGGGAGCAGGTGAGGGTTTTGCCCTCCTTTCTGCTAGAGATCCCTGTGTACAACTAGTGGGCCACTGTGTGACACAGAATGCTGGACTAGATGGGCTGAGGCCCGATTCAGCATGGCTCTTCTTATGTTCTTATGTTCTAAGGAGGTGTGCCGTTTTGTAAAAATTAACCATGAATCTGAACCTAGTGTTGCCACACCAAGTTCCATATGTGTTTGGAACCATTTGGCATAGTTCTATGAAAACCTGAAGAGCTAGTCCTTGTAAATCAGCTTCGAACAACTGGACTTTGAACTGGACAGATGTGAACATCAACACTAAGCCTGGACAATCTGTGACTCTCCAGATATTTGGGACTTCTGTTTTATCTCTCTACTCCACAATCAATAGTGGCAATATTTATACAACTGAAGTGAGAGCTGGCTAACATTCTGTTATATTGAGAACAAAAGCTCCTTTTCACAGCTTTATTGCCCAGTGATCCATTTTCTGGTTAAATCAAGTGAATTTGATATAAATTGGATCTAGATCAGTGGCTTCAAATCTTTGATCCTCCAGCCCTATCCGGCTTGTTCAATGATCAGGAATTCTGGGAACTGAAGCCTTAACCACCCAGAGGGCCATGGGTTGTACAGGCCTGGTCAACACTATGATCCCTCACCATCAGCTGTGCTGGATAGGTGTGATGGGATTTATATTTCAATGTTTTCTGGAGAATCACAGTTGCTATGACCAAAGAGTGTGTAAATAGGGAGTTTAGCTCTTGTTGGCTCTTTCACTATGACTATATTGGAGGACATAATTGTAACTACTCTGTTATTTCTAACCAGGGGAGAAATGGTTTTTAAACTGACGGACTGACTGACTGACTTTATTATTTCTGAGTCGCCCTCCACGTTAGTGCTCCGGGCAACTTACACACAACAAATTCCACAATTAAAATAGAGCATTTAAACTAGATTAAAATATTCAGTGGTTAAATGCAGGAGCCAGGCTCGGTATTTGAGTTCCTGGTTCTGCATTAACCATGGGCTTTCCTAAATAGCCAGGTCTTCAGAGCGGTCAGGAACTGGGGCAGGTCGAGGGAGGCTCTCTGTTCCGGTGGCATCGAGTTCCAAAGAACGGGGGCCACAACGGAGAACGATCTCCGTCTCGTGGTCTCCAAGTGGGCCTCTTTCAAGCCTGGTACGTGAAGAAGGTTCTTGTTTGCTGGCCGCGGGGTCCTTGAGTAAGCAGGCATCAACAAGCGGTCTTTTAGGTATGTTGGGCCCCGGCCCCGTAGGGCTTTGAAAGCCAAGGTCAAGGTCTTGTGTAAGGCTCTATACTCAACGGGCATCCAGTGCAGGTGCTGCAGAGATGGTGTATCCACAGAAGGCATATGTGTGGCCAAAATCATGCACTCAGCACTTTACCCCAGCCCTGGCCATATAATCTCCTTTTTGCACAAACCCATGCCCAGCCCTCTCCAATTTCTGATCTTGCTCACCTTATCCCTGGCTCTGGTTATGGTGGTTGGTTTTGTTTCATTTTAATGGTTGTTTTTATATTCTGCAATTTTTTATTGTTTTAATTAGATTGTTACATGTGTATTGTATTTTAAATATGGTTTTTTTGTAAACCTTATTGTGTTGGGCTTGGTCCTACTTGTAAGCCACCTTTGGGAAGTTATTATTATTGTCATTATTATTAATAATATGTGTTCCATCTTCAGATAACAGCTGGGACTGGGACAAGAGACTCATTGGTAGATTTTTAAAGTTTTCTTTTTTCCAAACACTTGGACAGGCAAAACCCCAATGTTACATTTTTAGTATTCCAGTTGAGTTTTGAAGCCAAGAGGGATAAAACCATGAATCTCCATGCTATCAAGTTTTGGATCTGTATATCCCTATTTAGTTCTTCTCATATTCAACAACTGCTACACTTCTCAGCACTCAACTGTCAGGTCTGAGAAAAAGAAAATAATTCACAGGAACAATTTATTTTGGATTACAGAGCAATAGCTATTGCTCTGTGAATGTGACTGACCTCTAGAGACATCTTGATATTCCTCCCTTATGTTGTGTGTATATATGAGGATTGCCCATACTGATATCAACTCAGAATAATGCTAAGGGAACTATGGGGAACCTGTTTCATCTCAAGGGCTGAATTAAAATCTACAGGCGTTCTCATGGGCTGCATTCCAATAGTATGCAAGACCAAAAATAAAAGTGTGGGATGAAACATGCTGATATATTTGAGTGGGAAATTCTTAATGACAGTAGCTAAGTCTTAAGAGAAAGATATCAACTTTTAGGATGGGGAAAAAACATATAACAACTAGGAAATGATGGTGTTATGCAAAAGAAGGGAATTTTTTGTGAGCCTAATTTGATTGCAGGGCCTCAGGTTCTTCCTCCCAGTTTTAAAGAGTTAGATGGGATATCAGTTAGTGATATCCAGAATATTTCCGATTTTCTCACCACCAGTTGACACACTAAGATACTCAAGGTTTTGTTTTGTTTTGTTTTGTTTTTTAAAAAAAATTGCAACCAACATGAGATATTTTTTCACATTACAAGACTTTGCAAATATTATAAAGGTAGACACACACGCACACTGCTGTTTTTTGCAAAAGGCCCACAACATTTTTGTGACTTTTTCTCAATAGAATTTTGCACTTTGCATAAAACACCATGGTTTTGTGCTGAGCCCTCCTTCCCCTTCTTTTGCAGAGAACAGTTTTTTTAAGCAGCAAAGAAATAAGCAAAATAATGTTGGAAATGTTTCATGGAAAAGTCCAGAAATGAAAAATACACAAAACAAAAGAGCACCTTCTCACAACCCTATGGAAAAAGTTGTAAAAATTCTCATAGTCTTCCATAGTATAAAGAAAATATTTCGTATGTTTTTATTCTTACATAGTATGAATAAAATAAGTGAAGATGCACACCTACTCCTCCAGATATTACCTACTAACCTATCCACTATTCTGTAGCTTCAACATTCTATACATTCCAAAGAGAAAAATCATTTCTCTTTATTAATCATCTCTGCTATCCTTTTGCGTTCACCTGGTAGTTTATAGAGTCACCCCTGCATGAACCTATCTAGGAAGCTTGTAAGCAATCAACTATTATTGATCAGAACTGAACAACTCGTAGTTCAGAAACTGAACACAGCCTATGCACATTCCATCATCAAGTACAAGGCACTTCAATTTCCCATTTTACTTATAGTACAATTAAACTCAGGCAAACCATGGTTCTGAATCTGCAAGACCTGACCAGAAAGGTTGATGATAGGAAGACTTGGAGGTCTCTCATTCATAAGGTCACCATAAGTCAAAGTCGACTTGATAGCAGTTAACAAAAACAACATAATTTTTCAAGCTTTTTGTGACCTCCCATTCATAAGTGAGGTGCTGCTTTTAACCTGTTAGGTCAACCTGCAATAGTTTCTCCCATATTTCAATTCCATTACTTCTTATACAATTCTATCCCCATCTAGTCTGCCCTCCATTACATCTTCAGTCAATATGTTCCCATTTCCCTCAAAGGAAGGAGTATGTCCTGTAACTGGCATACAGAAACATCATTCCACCATACACTTCTGCAAGGCTTTTGGGGATGGATCATTGCAGTGATTGGCATTCTTTTTCTCCTTCTACTCTTCCCCAAGACTCATTGTATCAGTCTGATAATCACCCAATAGTTA
Source organism: Anolis apletophallus (assembly GCA_030556195.1). Taxonomy (NCBI): domain Eukaryota; kingdom Metazoa; phylum Chordata; class Lepidosauria; order Squamata; family Anolidae; genus Anolis; species Anolis apletophallus. Next base: position 142,150,600 of record JARBWK010000002.1, read on the forward strand.
TTCTATTACTAATGGAGAAGGAAAGGAATTGGAGAGGTATGGCATGATCTGCTTAGACACACAAAAAATCCCAGTAGATCCTTTCTTGTCTACATCTGACTGGAAGCCAGATATTTCTCTCATTCCCCTCCACTCTTTACTAGGTACAGAATGGCTATGAAGGGAGGGTATTACAGTGGCATAGTGACTCCTAGGTTTGATAATGGAAGAAATATATATGGTAGCAGAATTCTATATGCATAACTCTTATGCTATATGCAGGCATGTAGCCAGGGGGGCTAAGGGGGCTTCAGCCCCCCCCGAAATTCTCAGGGTGGTCCGCGAGAAGGCCTTACTGGTACATTATTTAAACTGTTATGTTTATTCATATCATGATCTGATCACCATGCTCATTATATCCCACCTTCATGGGGTTATTGGGATAACAATACAAAAGATTTCCTAGGGTAAACCCTCTTCCACCCAGTCTCAGCCCCCCCCCCCCGAACCAAAATCCTGGCTATGGCCCTGGCTATATGCAATCATGTATTTGTGTATGTGACTGTTTGTTTCAGTTATTTCTATGGAGTCTTGCTGACAGTATTTCTAACCACAAACATTATCCAACGGAATTCTGTATAATCTATTGTATTAAGATGTAATGCCAACCTACTGACATCAAGTTCATATAAAATGCATTATTTATTTGATGTATCTCCTGTGGCATGTTTGTGTGTCTCTATATCTATCTATCTATCTATCTATCTATCTATCTAGGCTATTAAAATGTTTTGGTTGACATGGTTATTGATATACATTTCTGTACTTCATCCTATTGTGTGTGAGAAAAATAAGGCTTAGAAATGGTGACAATGCCATCATTTTTAATGTGAGGCTGCAGTCCAAAAGCATATTTATGAGGACTGATTTCACTGCTTATTTAAAATATGTTTGTAATAATGGGTAATTTTTCATTTCCTTGATGTTTTGAATAAACTTTAGAAAAGCAGAACAGATCTGATTGAAACAAACCAACATATACATTTATAGTCCAACTGAGATCAGAAGGAGCTATTTTGAACACACTGGGAAATGGATTGGACTGAACATGTAATTTTCTTTAAAATCTATTGAAAAAATCCCTAATAGTATAACACTTTTAAAGTGACACAGTTCAAACCAAAACGCCAGACTCCATTGCTCCAATCTAATTTTCCCACCAATGTGTGGTTTATTATTTAATATTTCACAACAGGGAAACACTCTGTAAGTTAGCTGCCTTATCTGCATACATGCATGGTTAGTGATTTGTGAGGACAAGACATCCAAATTCCACTCTCCTTTGTGAGTTGTTGCTTACAAAATACCAGGCAACCTAGCATACGGTTCTTGTGCTGGGGGATGCTAAAAATTTAATTAACTGATATCCTCCATTTAATCTAATTCCGTACTCTCAGCATGGCAGGAAAAATCCTACAATTGCATCCTTAACAATGATATGGTTTGGTTTGTAATAATTGAATTTGTTTTATAGAAGTTACTGATTTTAAAGCACCACATCCACATCAAAATTCTCGAAGGAGAGGGCAGAATGTCTGCTACTGATCCGGGCAACAGGGATAGGAGGAATTCCATAGGGACACAATTTTTCACTCATTTTGTTCTTGAAAGAAGTCATGATTAATTTTACCTGTTTTCTTCCTGATGTGAGAAAGTGTTTGAAAACTGGTTTTTGAAGACTATTTGCAAATATTCTACACAACATTTGTCCTTAGTTTTTTTGCATGCTGAAAAAAACTTTTCTGAATAGGATTTTTGTGAATAATTATTGTATGCAGAAAATGCTGTTTTCTATGCAAAAAAGTTTGGCTCTGATTTCTATATATTTTAATTAAATATCCCACACGTTGTTCTCCACAGAATAATTTTCCCACAGCACTTTGCGGTGTTCAAATCTGGGTGAAATGCTGCATAAAAATGTTCTTTTTCTACAACAGTAGTGAAAAATGTCATAGATATTTGACACTGTTAAGGATTTACATTCCTGCTATTCTCTGGGTATTCAGAGAGCAGCAAGAATATAAATATATGGGGATATAGATGGCTGATGGGGTGGGAGCCTGCTAATTTCTTCCATTTGAAAATTCACTTCTGAATTAGTTGCTGGACCAATAAATACAACATCTAAACCATATCTTCAGTGGGAAGAGTACTCAGGCCAGCAATATTTTGCCTAGGGAGTGAGTGAGATGTGACAAGTATACAAGAGTCTTTCTGTCTGCAACTGGGAAATGTCGGAGGGCATTTTCTGTTTAATTTTCCATGCACCATGTGTCTGATTTTCTGTTCTCATGAAGAAAAGAAACCCCACCACTATGCAGTTTTGCCAGCAGAGCTGCATACAAAATTCCAACCAATCCTTTAAAAAAAAAAAAAAAAACATCCACACGCACACTGAAATTATGAAGTATAGCAAATGTTAAAGTGGAACACTTTTTTATAAAGTTATGAAAGTAATTTTTGTGTGTGTATAAAATTACTGATGCAACTAATGCTGAACTTTAAGTCAAATAAAGCCTCATTCTAATAGAAACCCGCAGAGTTCCAAAAAAATTCAATACGAGTAAGTGAGCCTGAATATTTCATAGTATATGAAATGTAGTGTAAGAGAGAATGCCCAAAGGCGCAAGAAAGGATTTGGTTGCAATGTTCATTAACATCACAATGAAGCCATGTTTTAAAAAGGCACTCTCTTCTATTCTCTTAGGCAGGATATGAAACTGTGAATCTGCAAACACTTTCTTTTGTTCTTGTGATACATTCAAGTGTTTGACACTCAGTGCTTAGAGAGAGACATTCTGTATCCTAACCTTTGGGAAAGTGCTGCAGCTATCAATAATTTCTTTGTGATCGTGAAAGAGACACTCAAATGGAAAAATACTCATTTAATTAATACTGTTTGATAGGTTTAGTATTTATGAACAAAATGTTCTGTAATGAATAACATCATTAGTAGGTATCTCTACTGGGATACTAATGGATACTACTAATGGGCATTGTATTTGCTATAGCTGGAAATGGGGCTTGTGTCTTAATTTACCAGAACTGAGCATGCATCTACTACACTGTAGAATCAACGCTGTTTGACACCACTTTAACTGCCATGGATCAATGCTGTGGAATCTGTGATTTGTAGTTTGGTAAAACACCAGCATCCTTTGGCAGACAAGGCTAAAGACTTTGTAAAACTACCTTTCCCATATTTCCATAGCATTGAGCCACGGCAGATGAGTGGTGTCTAAAGAAAAGTAACTAAAGAGAAACTGAGAAATTTAACTACAGTCTTTATGCGATTATAACTGTAGTACACTAAGTAATAGAAAACTACACAGCCCTAGAACCATATCATTAGCTTCTAAGAAATATAAATTTTAAGGCCCGCGATTTTAATATGTGTACATTTGATAACCTGTATTGTGTTTTATATGTGACTTTTATCTGTATTATATTTTTCTGTATCTGCTTAAGGCTTGTTAACTGAAATAAAGGCAATTGGATTGGAGTGGTGTCAAATACTAGTTAGATTCTTCTGAATTGACCAACTGGCCCCCTGTTTTGGTACAGGAAATTACAGACCTGATAGTTGGTCTAAAAAATAGAAAACCAGTGGAATCGGATTTAATTATCCCAGAGATTCTGAAATCAGATCCTGAGTGGTGAACCCCCCTCTTGGCGGCAGTGTTCACAATCATTAACAACACGGGCATCCAACCACATAATTAACCATTATAGTACCACTCTAAAAAGAGGTGACTCTACCGATCCTTCCAATTACCAACCAATTAGCTTTCTATTGGTAATTGGAAAGCTTTATGCAAAATTTCTATTAATCAAGTTGTAAATTTGGCTGGACCATAATAACATCATGAGCCCTGAGCAAACTGGATTCCATAAGAATAAATCAATCTTGGATCACTGCTTAGTACTTTCACATTTGGCAAGCAAATACTCCACACATAAAGTTTCCAATCTATTTGCTTATTTCATAGATCTAAAAGGAGACTTTGACTCCTTAACAAGAAACCTGTTGTGGCACAAGTTGAGGTCTTTGAATATTGATCCCATACTTCTGTTTCTAATTAGACAACTGCACAGCAATACCGTTTGCCAAATTAGATGCTCTGAGGAAGGCCACCTAACTTCAAGAATTAGTGTTACATGGGACTGAGAAGGGATTGGGACTGAGAAGGGCAAAAGGCTCTCCCCGCACCAAACAAGCAGCAGCAGCAGCTTGAGTACGACCGCCGGCGCGTTTTTAACGAGGGACAGTGAGTACAGAATAAAACGTGGACAAAAGAACCCTCCCCCCCCCTCCATAAAGTAAATCCTAGCGGCGTGAGGTCTGAGAAAAAACCATTCAGAAGCTGCAACCGGTTCAACAGGTTCTGGGCGTCTGTCCCGGAGAACGAAAACACCGGGGAAAAGAATCTGTGGGTACTTTTTGTCACCCAGAAGGAAATGTAAACTTTAATATATTTCCCCTTCAAGAGAAAGTTTTGTTTTGGATGGCCTAGATGATCAAACTTTTGGAGTAATGTAGCGGAAGCTTAATACTTTACTTTAAGTTACCCTAAGCTACTTGTATCCTGCTCAGAGGTAAATCACAAGAGTCAGGGTGGTGCGGTAGAAAATTGACTCCCTTAAAGGGCCCTTACCCAGTGAAAAGAAAACCGCAGCCTAATTATTAAAGTTCTTATTGGACCCAGCTGTAACTATAGCGGGGTTGAATCCGGCTGGGCGATCCTTCCCGTCAGCTCGATCGCCCGCTTAAGGAGAGGAGGGGTGGCGGCGCCAGAAAAGGAAAGCGCAGAGAAGGCGGGACGAAACGGGCCGTGGCAGTTACGACGCTTGGCGTAAGGCGTGACGTAAGACACTCGACGTGGGCGAAATGGCGGTGCGAGACTGACGCCAAAGGCGGAAGCAAGCGCGAGGAGGGGGAAGGAAAGTCTCAAATCTGCCGGATGACGGAAAGAAGCCCGGACCCCGGGACCTCGGCAGTTCTACTCGGATTGATGTGGGAGAGCGAGGTGAGCGACTTAGCCCCCTGCCAGCAGGGAAGAAACAGTTGGGAGCAAAGTAGCGGCGGGAGATCAAAGAGACCTACTTAGGCCCCGCAAACTCTGCAAACTTGGCAGAAGCAACTAATACTGGGGGTTAAATAAGAAAGGAAAAACCAAAACGGATCTAAAGCTCACTCAAGCTAATTTTGCGACAGAATGGCTGCAAAAGGGAAAGCAGACAATATGAAGGATCAGAGCAAATCATCCAAGACACCAGGCAGAAAAGAATCAGGACAGACAGAGCTAACTCTGGAAGATCTTCTGGCAGAAATTATGAAGATATCCAAAAGACAGGTGGAAATGGCAAATAATTAAGAAGAACATGACAAATTAGTAAAGAACCAGGAGCACCTAATAAAGGAAGAACTGTCAAACCTCAAGAAAGATCTAAAAGAAGAAATCTCAACAATTAATAACCACCTCTCGAATATGCAGAAAGAGATAAAAGAAATAAAACAGAAAGGGTTTATGATGGAAGCTAGACAAGGCTCCCTGGAGGAGCATCTTAAAGTAAAGTGCGGTATCTTGAATAGAATGAACAAAAGATTAGAAGACCAACAAGAGCAGCTGGAATATAAAGAAAAGGAATACGAATTAAGATTCCGCAATGTGGAGGAGGAGGAGCAGGAAGACATCAGAGAGGTAATGGCGGAAATATTGGCGGAGGCGTTAAAATCGTCCCAGACTGAGGTATATAAAGAACTGGATAGGACATACCGCCTCACAACTAACTATTCAAGGAAACACCAGGTGATACGAGATGTACTAGTGCACTTCAATCGGAAGGTGCTCAGAGATGAAGTCCTTAGGCATTGCTCCAGAAATCCACTAACCTATAAGAAAAGAAAGATTATGGTATTCAAAGAAATACCAGCAATAACCCTGGAGAAAAGGAGAAAGTATTTCTTCTTGACGGATGAATTAAAAAAACGAGGCATCAAATACCGTTGGGAAAGAAAGGAAGGCCCAGTGCTGACCCTAAAAGGGAACAGAATCTGGATTACTTCTGAGGAAAAAGCCAAGTCTGTCTACAGAAAAATTATAGAAGAAGAACCATTCCCAGAACCAGGTCAGGATAAAAGGGACTCAGAGGAAGAAGGCGAAGCGGAGGAAGGAGAGGATTTGGTGGGCGGAGTAGAGAACCAGAGACCAGAACCTTCCCAGGAGACCAACCCCCGCATAGATGAAGGAGACTGGAAGAGGCAGACGAGGCTCCAGGCACAAAAAGAACTGAGAAGGTTCTATAATGGGAATTAATTGTTTTTGCAATATTCAGAAAAATATTAATATTCAGAAAAAACGGAAAAGAATTTTCAATTTCCTGAGTACCAGAAACTTAGATCTAATTCTACTTCAGGAAACCCATATCCGCGGAAGGGATGTGGCATACCTTAACTGTAAGAAATTGGGAAAAATGTACTACTCTTGTGATGATAAGAAGAAAAGAGGGGTCGTTAGATTTGTAAAAGACTCGCTGAAAAGTAGCCTGGTGTTTAAGGATATGGAGGGAAGAGTTGTGGGGGTACTACTAGAGTGGGACTCAAAAAAGATCCTTGTCTGCAATATTTACGCGCCGAACGGGCCTAAAATAAAGTTCCTGAGGGAACTAAAACGTAAGATAGAAAAGATAGAATTTGACGATCTGCTGATTATGGGGGATTATAATGGGGTGGTAGACAGAAAACTTGACAGATCTAGCCTTAAAGCAAAAGATAAAAGAGCTGGCCAAATCCCCAAAGAGGGGGAAAAGATTCTTGAAGAGTTAGGCCTGACAGATGGGTGGAGAGATCAGAACCCCACATCAAAAGACTATACATGTTACTCTGGCAGACACTGCTCATGGTCAAGGTTAGACATGGTTTGGGTCTCAAGTAATCTACTGACTAAGATGAATAAGATAAAAATCTCACCGCAACAGTTCTCTGACCACAATCCGCTTGATTTTCAAATAGGGCAGAAGAAAGTAATACCAAAGAAGTGGACTCTTAAGGAAGATTTACTGAGGACAAAAGACCAAAGAGAAAGATGTAAGTCAGCTATTAATGATTATTTCGCTCTGAATGCCCATCAGGATACCCATACCCATACGGTCTGGGACGCTAGTAAAGCCGTGCTACGGGGTTTTTCCCCCCAACAAAATAGTATACAGAAAAAATTAAAAAATAAGGCTGAGGCAGATCTGCTAGACCAAATTAAGAGGCTTGAATCCACGCTAAAAAGAAACCCCACAGATAAAGGATGTAGGCGACAGTTGAAGGTGCTAATGAAGCAAAAAGAAAAAATTGAGATAGATAGAATTGAAAATAATTTAAGATTCCTCAAACAGAAACATTTTCAAAATGCAAATAAGCCGGGAAAATGGCTGGCGGCTAAGATCAGGAAAAAGAAGCAGGCAAATCATATCACTCAGATTATTGAAAAAGGAAAAACCTATAATTCAGATACACAAATAAAGGATAGATTCCAGAAATACTATAAAATGCTATATTCTAAGGAGGAAGCAAATCTGGACCAGGCTCAAAGTTACATCTGTGAGCTAAATCTTGAAAAGATCTCAGAAGAACAAAGAGAGTTGCTAAACCATGAGATATCTAGGGAAGAGCTGAGATCAGCAATCAAGAATTTAAAATCTAATAAGGCCCCCGGCCCGGACGGCTTCACGGCACTCTACTATAAGCTTTTTGAGGATGAGATAGCACCATACTTGTTAGAAACAATGAACGAGAGTATAAAGATTAAAAAACTCCCAGATTCTTGGTCAGAAGCAAGCATAATAGTGATCCACAAAGAGGTATCAAAGAGTAAATCAGAGGTGAGGAACTATAGACCTATCTCCCTCCTAAACCAGGATTACAAAATATATGCTATGATCCTTGCTGAGAGACTGAAGGTCTTTCTGGGAGAGTGGATTAAGCAAGATCAGAAGGGCTTCCTTCCAGGAAGGCACCTCAAAGAGAATGTGAGAATTGTAATAGACTCACTGGAGTATTATAGAGCAAACATCCAAAAGAAAGCTGCCCTGCTCTTCATTGACGCAGAAAAGGCCTTTGATAGAGTCAGCTGGAATTTTCTGCTACTCCTGGTAAGAGAATTAGATATGGGCCACCTGTTCACTAATGCAGTTGAGGTGATATATACCCAGCAATCGGCCAATATAATAATAAACGGGTCACCATCAAACAAATTTCAAATTCAGAGGGGAACCAGGCAGGGTTGCCCTTTATCGCCACTCCTCTTCATATTGGTACTGGAACCGCTATTAGAGAACATCAGAAGGGATAAATTATTGAAGGGCCTCACAATATTTAAAGAATGTCTGAAGATAAGAGCCTATGCAGACGACTTAGTCTGCTTCATGGAGGAGCCTAGGGAGTCCATCAACCTATGGATCAGAAAACTAGAAGAGTATGGCGAGGTGTCGGGGTTTAAGGTAAATAAAGATAAAACTAAAATGATAGTGAAGAACCTAGATAAAAAGGAGATCGAGGAAATAGAAAAAAAGGTGGGTATCCTCACGACAAAGAAAATAAAATATCTAGGAATAATTATTACACCGAAAAATTTGGATCTAGTGAAAAATAACTACGAGAACATATGGCGGCAAATCCAGCGAGACCTGGCCAAATGGAAATTTCTGAACCTCTCATTACTAGGTAGAATATCCTTAATTAAGATGAATGTTCTCCCAAAACTCCTTTTCCTCTTTCAAAATATACCAGTGCTGCTGAATGCCAATATATTTGAAAAATGGAACAAAGAAATTAGAAAATTCTTGTGGTCAGGCAGAAGGCCAAGGATCAGTTGGAAGAATTTAACGGATGAGAAAGATAGGGGCGGGCTCGGGGTGCCGGACTTCAGGTGCTATTACGAGGCCTGCTCCCTAGAGTGGGTAATAGACTGGACCATGCTGAAGGATACCATGCTGCTCGCCCTTGAAGGCTTTGACCTGAGGGCGGGCTGGCATGGGTATCTATGGTACGGCAGAGCTAAGGTTGAAATTTTTTTAATGCACACTGTTTCAGAAAGCCCCTCCTGAGGATCTGGCAGAAACACAGAGAGAGACTCTTCGATAAAATCCCCAAATGGCTTTCTCCCTTAAAAGCCTTTGGCAGGAGACAATATGGGACAAGCAGCCGTCTGAGATATGAGGAGATACTGAAAAGACAAGGGTCAGTATTTGTGGTGAAAAGCCTTACCGAATTAAGGGAAACGGACGATAGCCTTGACTGGTTCCAACATAGACAAATCTTTGATATATATTAGAAGGATAAAGATCTAGGGTATGATGAAGCCAATCAATTTTGGGATGAGGTGGCAGCAAAAAGAAAAGGCAGGATTGCGGCACTCTATAAAAAGTTACTAGAATGGAGCACAGAGGAGGAGGTAGTAAAAATTTGTATGGTCAGGTGGGCGCAAGACCTAGGGCATGAGATCTCCCTGAGATGCTGGGAAAGGCTGTGGAGAAAACACCTCAAGTTCACTTATGCCTATGATCTCAGGGAAAATAACATCAAAATGTTCTACAGATGGTACCTGACGCCCGATAAGATTACCAAATACTGCCCAGCATATGATAACAGGTGCTGGAAATGTGGGGAAGTAGAGGGGAAATACATGCACATGTGGTGGGGATGTAAACTGGTGAAAAATTTTTGGAGGAAAGTTTATAGGGTAATGAAAGCTGCGCTTAATATTGAGTTTGCATTCAGAGCAGAATATATGCTGTTAGGGTTATTAGATTTTTCTTTGGAAAAGAACAAAGAAAAACTGTTTATTTATTGTATTACTGCAGCGAGACTCGTGCTGGCAAAACGCTGGAAGGGTAAATCCCTCCCAAAGGAAGAAGACTGGATACTCAGGCTATTGGATATAGCTAATATGGATTGCCTTACAAGAGCACTGTCACAAAACACAGAGACTACTGATTGGTCACCAATTCTAAACTTTTTGAAGGAACAAAAGAAGATGGAAATTAATAAGAAACTATATTTGTGATCTAAGTCTGACGGTTAAGACAAGAGGATTTACTTGCTATGGGCACAAACATACGCAAGCCAGGACCTAACGTCCAGGGAGAGGAGGGAGGAAGAGGGGGAAGTCTGGTGTGGATGGTCGGATATGACTGTGGAATTGTGGGTTTGGGGGAATGTATGTAGGCAGTTGCCTATGTTTTGCTGATGTTTATGTTTTGTTGTTTGATTTTAAGTATGAAAACCTTAATAAAAATTTATTTTTTTAAAAAAAGAATTAGTGTTACATGTGAGGTCAAGCAGGATTGCAAACTGCCTCCTACTTTGTTCTACGTATTCCCAAGCTTTAGTGCTGGTGAATGGTCACAGTCTCAAGCTCTAACACATGTCCCCTCACTCTTATATGCAGATGATACTGTGTTATTGTCCTTATCTAGTATCAGCCTTAAATGCTTAATTCATTACTTTGCCAATTACTGCAAAATAAATAGACTGAAAATTAGTTATGTTAAATCCGAAATTCTCATTTTTGCCAAAAAGTGGAAGTCCATGTTTTGGCAAGTCAGGGGTCACAAAATTGAATAGGTCAAATACTTTCGATACCTTGGTATTTACTATAGGTACAACCTGTCATGGTTCTCACGGTGACAAGCAGTAATGGCTTCTATACACACAAACATTGCAACAATTTTTTTCTATAGTAAGGGTAACCAATATATCCTTGCTGCCTTCAAACTCGAGGCTAGGGTTGGTTTTCCATCACTGTATGGCTCCCTTATTGGATTGCTGCAATCAATAAATCATTTAATACACTACATTCCAAGTTTCTCTGGAAACTAATGGTGCTCCTTAGATCTGTGCCTTATGCTGTTCTATGCTTTGAGGCAGGTCAAACCACTCTTAATACCTTGGCATGGATGAGAACTATAAAATTCTGGCTGCATATACATTTTCAAGCAGACCCTGGTAGCTATATTCCATCTCTGTAACCAGATCATTTTATTTAAGAATGATATACTTTGAATCTCAGAAAGATCAAAGCAATTGGCTTCTCCTTGGAAGTACTTTTAATACTCACAAATGTGAAAGCCTGCAAGTCAGTCAAGAGCAGACTTTTGGATCTTGACTTTCATTATCTGACTCTTTCAGCAAAAACAACCTGTCCCACTACCACATCAATAATTCCATGTAAGCATGGAGTCATGGCAGCATATCTTCACATTTTGATTAATTTCACCCAGAGGAGAGCTTTGGCAACTGCAAGATGTAATGTGTTGCCATCAGCTCTTTTGGATGGGAGATATAAAAAGCAGAATGATCAAAAAGGATTTGATCTTGTGACTTGGTATCTCTTGAAACACTTCATCATCCCTTGTTTGTTTGCCCCAAATATGATAATATATGGATAAAATACGGACATTCCATTTTTCCACAGTGTTCTCAATGGCAAGGGTGCTATAAAGTTCCATATCTTCTCAACAATCCTGGTGCATTCTTTTGTGAGACTGTTGCAAATTTTATTCTTATAATTAGCAATTTTAAGTATAATTTTTTTTATTGGTGACCTACTACCTCTTGTTGCATATACATGTGTTGTGATTTTGTTGCCATATGCCAATAAAGGCAGTGTGTGTATGTGGAAAAATCTTCATATTTTCTGTAGCACTGTCAGCAACTGGTGTCAAATACTACAATGTAGCTTCACCCTGACTTTATTTAAAATCCAATAGAAAAACCTGGAATAACTATGAATGAGGCTGCTGGAAGGGGGGGGGGTCTGGCTGCTTTTATCCTCTCATTCAAGCCCCTTCCACATGCCAAGGCCAGTGCAAACGTGTGTTTTGCAAGAGTCTACCTGGTCTCCCATCACAAGGGCTTCAAAGCCTTGCCCCCAAACAACTGACTGGGCTTTTGGTCACTGGTAAGAATTGTTAAGAGCATGTGCTATGCCAAAACTGGGGAGCCTGTAGTCTACTAGAACTGGAAGATAAGTCATTTCAAATGCCAAACCATTTGTAACATTTCTTTTTCTAATCATGAGTTACATTATGAGTGTAATGTAAGGAGAAATAGCATCACTCCTTAGTGGTATATCTGCATTGTTTATTTTATTTATTTATTTATTATTCGGGCTTCTATGCCGCCGACTCCGAGGCTCGCGGCGGCTTACAGGAGCCGAAGGGCACAGTAAAATACAGGCAATAAGCAGTTAAAAACAATTAAAAACAACAGCAGTATAGTAATTAATAACACAGTTAACACAATGAACAGCACATCATCCTCAGAAGAACGAATAGATGGCGGGGCATGGGCAGGACTTACTCACCAAAGGCCTGCTTAAACAGGTATGTTTTACAGGCCCGTTTAAACAGGAGCAAGTCCTTCATAGCCCGAGTTCCGGCCGGGAGGGCGTTCCACAGCGTAGGTGCTATGACAGAGAACGCCCTCCGGCGGGTAGCAGTCAGCCTTGCGAGTTTAGCTGAAGGTATCTCCAGGAGATTGGAGTCCTCAGACCGAAGTGATCTCGGAGGGCAATATGGGGTGAGACGGTCCCTCAAATACGCTGGCCCCAGGCCGTGTAAGGCCTTAAAGGTGAGGACCAACACTTTGAAGGTGATCCGGTGCTCAATTGGCAGCCAGTGCAGATCCTGCAAAACAGGTGTTATGTGGGCGCCAGCTGGCGTGCCAGACAGGAGCCGGGCGGCAGTGTTCTGCACTAGCCTGAGCTTCCGGGTCACCGACAGAGGAAGGCCAACGTAGAGCGCGTTGCAGTAATCCAGCCTTGAGATGACTGTGGCTTGGATCACCGTGGCCAGATCGTTCCGGGAGAGATAGGGGGCCAGCCTCCTTGCCTGTCGCAGATGAAAAAAAGCGATCTTGCTGACCGCAGAGACCTGGGCCTCCATGGTCAGCTGGGAATCCAAATGGACCATTTTACCATTCCTTTTCTGAAAAAAGCCCCATGTTGATTCCAATGAGATTTATTGTCAAACAAGGGTCTATATGTAGGGTTTTTAAAAGACCTTGACGAAGCTTCTTGTTGAAAATGTATTTCTCTTCTTGGAGTAGCTGGTAAAAATGGATAATCACCATATACACTTGTATATAATCAGCATCATGTATACGTTGAGGGCAGGTTTGGGGGCCAAAATTGTGGGTTTTTATGTGACCTGTGAATAAATTGAGGATCATTCTGTAGAGAGAGAGGAAAACATACGCACTGACTCAGGGAACCAATGCCCCCCCCCCCCCATCACCATTTCCCTGCCCAGGCATTCAAAAATCCCAGAAGTGGTGTTGCAGTGGAATATGGAGAGGAGGTTCTCCCAGGATAGACTAAGCTTTCATCTTTTGTCATTCTACTTAGAGATGGCTCCATTTTTAAAGGAATATATTGAATGCATTGATCTGTGAACAAGTCAACCCAGGTTTTTTGGGTCAATGTTTTAACTAAAATCTCTAAACTTATTTATGATTATATACAATATAATGACAAAGTGTGATCTTTCAAATTTGAGGACCATGAACAATAGCAAATTCTTTTAAAATTAACCTTTCAAGTTATGCCCCAGAGTTTATTTGATTCCAGTTCACACCAACATCAGCCAGTAATAAATCAGGACTAATTATTGTACATCTACATCTGAAAGGGCATATTTCCTTGCCTATGTTCAATGAATAAGAACGGCCTGGTTGAAATATCAATCTCATCCACAGTGGAAGTATTGGCTTTCATGTCATTGCAGCAGTGAATGTGATCTAGGTTTTAGACTACACTTCAAAGAAGCTCTCCAAGGTGCTGCGACCTGGCTAGCTCTTTAAAAACACATACACTTAGGCCCAGACAAAATTAATTGCAATTCCGTTTCAGAAGCTGATGACTACCTGAGTAGCTTTATATTATGAGAATGTGAGAGGATTTGCCTAATTTGACTATATATATTAAATGTAAAGGTTTTCCCTGACATTGAGTCTAGTCGTGTCTGATTATGGGGAATGATGCTCATTTCCATTTCTAAGCCGAAGAGCCGGCATTGTCTGTAGACACCTCCAAGGTCATGTGGCCAGCATAACTACATGGAGCGCTGTTACCTTCCCGCAGAAGTGGTACCTATTGCTCTACTCACATTTGCATGTTTTCGAACTGCTAGGTTGGCTGAAGCTGGGTCTAAAGGAGGGAGGTCATCCCACCCCCCAGATTCGAACGGCCAACTTTTTGGTCAGCAAGTTCAGCAGCTCAGTGATTTAGCCTGTGCCACCAGGGGGCCATTGGCCATATATAAATAGGGCCAATTTCCAGACAGCTCTCACAGAAAGCTGTACTGGTTCAGTTGGGAAGACAGATGTTGCTCAACCCTGCTCACAAAGGTGATTTTAATTCTTCCTGCTCCTTGTCTGGCTCTTTTTAATTTGGAAAGAAGACAGTGGATTCTCAGCCAATTAACATTGCAGTCTTTGGTTGCCACCTCTAAGTGTCCTTCAGAAATCTCCAGTTAGGCTCATTTCCAGCTGAGATAAAACAGGTACTTTCCCCAGTATCCTTCTGCCAATCAGTACACGGAGAGTTCCCAGAAGTAACACCAGATGATTTGTGGGAATTTATTGAACTGCTGTAATAATGAGATTGTTGGCAAATGTATGTGGTCCTTTGGCCTGTTTCACTGAATGTCTTCACTCAGTAACCAAACGTGCATAGAAACTTGGGTGATGTCTCATTTTTGCTTACACACACAATTCCAGACTTGGAGGTATAACACGTTTACTTTTATTGTCTCTGATTTTTCTTTGTGTGTTGGTTAAGTGTTCTTCAGTTCTCCTGAATATTTAAGCTAATGTGTAGCAATTAAAAGCTGGCATTTAGCCAGCAATATCATCCAAAATGATGAAAGGGATTGTATCAGTCCTGCTGGTAACATCGGCATTTTATGTATGACTGCGTTTGATATCACTTAATTACAAGGAACTTCATTGCAGCATCTGTCACCTAACTGCTTGCAATTTATTCAAAATAAATTCAGAGGTATGTCCTTTATATTTCCAGGCTTGGTGAAACTATGGAAGGGAAATATATTTGAATATAAAGCATACAGCAGAACTCATCTAGCACAGTGTTGTAACATAATAGTAGCATCTAATATTGTCAGGTTTTAGTATGGAAATGTGTGTCTGAATTAATCGGGCCTTTGTCTGGAATAATTATTTACATTGGATTTGCTTACTGTAGATTAAATAATGTTGGAAAACTTACTTCTTTTAAACTGCCGGCTTGGGTATTTGGAGTCTGTGGTTGAAAATTTTGCTTTTCCAAGTTCTGAGTTTAATAAGCTAAGTCATAAACACAGAGCAGGGCTATAGTACTAGCATTAATACAAACACATAGTCGAAGCTGAATAAGAATAAATATCAATTCAATTAAGTGTATAAATCACTTATTTTATATAAATAGTCAATAGGTCATATCAAGGATATAGTGCAAAGTGCAGGTGAATACATTTAAATATATAGTCACATTCATAGTATGTGTATCATCACATTAACATTCATAGTATGTATATCATCATATTAATCAATTCATAATTACATTAGTAAATTCATCATAAAGCAAGGTACTAGCATAATTTCGAGGAAACCATCAAAATAACCTGTAGTCCCACCTAAGGGTAAACATCAAACCCCGTTTGTTGTATAGGTAGATAACATGGAGTATCCTAGGATGCGGGTGACTGGCTGCTTCTCCACATTGGGGATAAACAAACGCCGCCTTTCTGAAGTTACGTTTCACTGTCTGAATACTGGCGTTTATCCTCCACAAGGACAGTGGATAGTGGGTAGGTAAACAGGCTGTGGTTCCGTGAATCCAAGGATATTATGGGAATCTCCACACGGTTCGTCTGACGGTTCTTAGGGCAGAGCTCGGGACCGTTTCGGGGGCTCCTGGGCTGTAAACGGAGCTCACGGCTTCATCAGAGGCTGCACCAGCATTGCATTCAGCCATTCGAACCAATCTAGCCATTCTAGTCACTCCAGTGGATACTCACTACGTGACAGGGTTCCCAGCAAACCACAATGGGATTTTCAAAAGGGCAAGAAGAGAACCAAGAAAACCTGATAGTTAATCTATCTAAATATACTCTATCAAGAAGAGAAACATCTCTACTGAATAAAGATCTCTCTTATGTCTTTACCCCCACATGTGATGACTTCACTATCAGAAAGGACCTTGCTACTCTATTTTGAAATGTGAGATTAAAGGACTTTTTTACTCAAGACCCAACTCAAACTATGGATTCTACATATGATCTAAGATTGCATACAAAGAGTAACTTCACTCCCACACTGGTCTCATCTCAAATTAAGGCGTTTGAATTTCTAGTTCAAAAGGAAGTGGCAGAAATTAAACACAATACGAATAGACACCAGGCAAACTTAACATCTAATGACATCAAGATACTTAGAGCACTTGGCAACAACCCTAACATAGTAATAAAATCTGCCGATAAAGGAGGTGCGGTAGTCATTATGGATAAAGATTAATATCTAGCAGAGGCGCTGTCGCCTTCTAGGGCTTAGGCACACTTGATCTCCCTGAACAAACCACACAGCTTTGAGGTACAACACAGTTTTATTGTGCAGGAAAGAGAAAAGCGTGAAGGCCAATACAAATGCCTTAAAGTAGCAATCAGGAACAGCAGGTAGCAAGTCCTGTGGCGGGGATTCAAAGCCGGATGCGCAGGGAGAATCTCCAAACAGAATCCCTCCGTTTCCACAACCGGGCGGCTTGGGAAGCAAGGAAGATTAGCAATAAAGTCTTAGCAGCAGCAAGGCCTGAGCAGGATGCACACAAAGTTCGATGGACCAAGGCAGCCCGGAGGAATGGGCGGGAGTAACTTCGGTCAGGCCGTTCGCGGCCGGCTCTTCAGAGAAGCATCCTTCGTTGGCGTGAGTTGATCCGAGATGCCCACTATGGTGTGGGGTTCTCTGATATAGGGTCCCTTGGCCAGTCCCAGTGCGTCGAACATCAAACCCAATGATTGATGAGAAACTATATGTTTATTGTTACCTAAGGTTCTCCGGAATGTTCCCCAATTACCGGGCACAGATGTTTCAGGGAGGAGTAGTTTATGGCTTCTCTGCAGCGCCTGGCCAAAAGGGAGTCTCGCTTTGGTAACCTTGGATGTAGTTATCTGTGCATTCCATGCCACTTTCACACGAGAATGCAGAGAGGCCCTGATGGGGCCTGGGGAGCATCAAACTGACGGTTTAACCACTTCCTAGGCCAGATGGGCCTGCGTAGGCCTGGGCAAATGGGCAGCCTGGAGGCTCTGTGGTGTGACAGGCATATAGACAACTTAATGACACCACATTCTATATCAGGCTATCCCATGATCCCCTACTGGAATTTTCCAGGACAATAGCGGATTGTATCCATGAAGGTGTTACCATGGGATGGATAGATGAGAAGCTCTCAAAATTCCTACACAATACCAGCCCCCGGACACCTCAATATTACTTCTTGCCAAAGATCCACAAGGGAATTCGCCCCCAGGGCGCCCATTGTGTCCGCCTCCGGCAGTATTCTACAACCGATATCTACGTATCTTGACACCATTCTCCACCCTTTTGTAAGACAGATGCCTACTTTTATCCGGGATACAGCTACATTCATCCAAAAGGTAGAACATACCAGAGTGAGACCAGGTACTATGTTAGTATCATGTGACGTCACATCTCTCTATACAAACATTCCTTTGGAGGAAGCCAGGTGTGTATTGTGCAACACATTCGACCATCAGGCCTACAGATGCCCTGCCCTCAACCCATTATTTGTTGGATCTCATAGATCTAGTACTAGATTATAACTATTTTCATTTCAACAATGAATTTTTTCAACAGAAAAAGGGTGTGGCAATGGGCAGTCCTTTCGCTCCTTGCGTAGCCAATCTCTTCATGAATGACCTAGAGTAGACCCATCTACGTGACATAAGGAATAATCCTTTCTATGACAACATAATCATGTATTGGCGTTATATAGATGATTGCTTCATTTTATTATCAGGACTGACATCTACAGAAGAATTTTCAAATTGGCTCAATAGCTGGCATCCATCTATAAAGTTCACCACCTCTTTCAGCACTTTGGATATTAATTTTTTGGATACCACAGTATATATCAAAAACAATGAGCTATTAATCAGGAGCTATAGCAAACCAACTGACTGCAACTCCTTCCTCCACCATACGAGTTTTCACTCACATGCGTTAAAGGCTAACCTTCCATAGAGTCAATATTTAAGACTTAAATGAAATTCTTCAACATTAATGGATTATAACAAGGAAGCAGACCGCCTTACTAAACAACTAACCAGAAGAGGTTAACCTATCCAAAATCTCAATACAGCAAGACGCAGAGCAGACATTGTGGAAAGGGACACCCTCTTTATACCAAAATCCAGAGAAAAACCAAATAGAATCGTATGGCCTATGGTGCTCACACCACACAGTCATCAGATACTCAATATTGTGAAAAAGCATTGGAGCATCATTTCACATATTCCTGGACTGGAATTTCATCCCATGCCAGCTTACAAACGCTCTAGTAATATCAAAGAGCTATTAGTGCACAGCACCTTCAGACAAGAAACACACAAACCTACTAGGGGAGGAGGCTGCAGACCATGTGGTAAATGCCAGATGTGCTCCCAAGTATATAGAGAAACATCATTCTACAGTCCTTACAAACGGAGATCATTCTCCATCTGAATTAGCACTAATTGCAAAAGTTCCAACGTGGTATACAGCATCGTCTGTTCCTGCTCACAGCCACAGGTCTACATTGGAGTAACGAGTCGAAATCTTAAAGTCAGAATGACGGAGCATAAATCGAAAATAAAGAATAAGGCGGACAATTCGGTGTTATATAGACATTTTCTAGAGAAACTGCATTCTCCCACATCATTTCAATTCTTTGGGATTGAAACAGTTAATATTCCTCCACATTCCAATCCTCAAACTCATCTACTACGCAGAGAATCGAAGTGGATCAGCCTCACGGGATCAGAATTTGGGCTCAATGAGCCTCTCTCAATCAGCACCATTCTAACGTAATCTTCCCTAATCAAGCCGCATTAACCTTTACCCGATATTTTTGAGCCTCCCTCGCATGCGCTCACCTTACGGTCAAGCCAGCTCGCGATGCATCACATGTGAAACATCTACTCTGCATCGGTATGTACTATATTTTAATGTGTCAGCTTTAATACTATGATGGAACCCAAATGCAAGATTTTTAAAGAGACGATATGTGCTTCGATATATCCATTTAGACGCATGCTTCCTCTGCGGGTACGAGCCTACTGAGCCAATGCTGGTGCAGCCTCTGATGAAGCCATGAGCTCCGTTTACAGCCCAGGAGCCCCCCCGAAATGGTCCCGAGCTCTGCACTAAGAACCGTCAGGCGAACCACGTGGAGATTCCCATAACATCCTTGGATTCACGGAACCACAGCCTGTTTACCTACCCACTATCTGCTGTCCTTGTGGAGGATAAACGTCAGTATTCAGACAGTGAAACGTAACTTCAGAAAGGCGGCGTTCAGAAAGGCGGCCAATGTGGAGAAGCAGCCAGTCACCCACATTCTAGGATACTCTGGGTTATCTACCTATACAACAAACGGGGTTTGATGTTTACCCTTAGGTGGGACTACAGGTTATTTTGATAGTTTCCTCGAAATTATGCTAGTACCTTGCTTTATGATGAATTTACTAATGTAATTATGAATTGATTAATATGATGATATACATACTATGAATGTGACTATATATTTAAATGTATTCACCTGCACTTTGCACTATATCCTTGATATGACCTATTGACTATTTATATAAAATAAGTGATTTATACACTTAATTGAATTGATATTGATTCTTATTCAGCTTTAACAAGCTAAGGCCAGAATTCACTAAAGCAGCTACACACGTGTAACCTAGTTATGTTGTTGTGATTCCTACATAGTTACTAAAACTAGTGAATAATATAAGGTCTGTGAAAGTCCCCCAGTTTTCACTTATTGAAATGCAGCCACTGAGGGCCCTCCCAGATAGGCCAATATCCAAATGATGCCTCAGGTAAAACCAAATTAATTAGGAGAAAGCTGGGTTATCTCAGTTTTTGCCAGATTAATTTGACACCTGGAAAGAACTGGACCTTAAACTAAGGTCTGGATCTTTGCAGATGAGGGCTCTATGGGAAGTGAATCCAGGGATTTTTTCTGCAGCCCTAATGGTCAATTCCCACAGTGATCCTGGTTCTTTGGGCTCAAAGAGCCTGAAGGAGTGGGATGGCACCCACACCTTTCTCTCCCACACCCCATTTACCCCCAAAAAACTCAACTAAGGGGCCTGCTGACAGTGTGGTCCTCTCCTGACGTGTGAAAAGGACATGTCAGGATGGGGGGGGGGATTTATTTTTGCACATCAGGAGAGCTCTCAGGAGGGGACTGTGCTGCTGACAGGCTCATCAGGTAAGGTTTTTTTTTGGGGGGGGGGATGATGAGGTGGGGTGGCTGTATTCCCTTCTGGGTCATCCTCTGGATGCTCTCCTGGGAAAGTGCAGGGTTGTACAAGGGTATGGGGTCTAATTTTTTGTTGTTGTTGAAGCATCTTACATTTCCTTCATGTTAGGAGTACTTTGCAGGACACCAAAGAATCACATGTGAAGGAGAAGAACACTAATGCAACACTATCAGTCAAAGTTTATGTATTAGAAATGTTCTCAGGTATGTATTGTTGCAATGTGTTGCAAAGTTCTTATATCCTTCAATGGGGTGATCTGGTAGGGTTTACCTATACAGTAGGATTCTGGCTTTTCTTTAAAATTTATATCTTCTATAACTCCTTAATCACATGTATTCATATTTTATTGCTCTAAAGACTAAATACTGAAAAAATATGCCTAAAAATAAAAGCATCTCAAGAGTCCATTCTCAAATGTAGTTACATAGGGGTAACTTATTAACTGAATTTGTGAAATGCTGATAAACCAAATCTCATTTTTAGTCTCAGCTTAACAGGACCCACTCAGTCAGTGAAGCCTTGAAAAATCAATACTTGCTTTGATCCAAGATATTGGGATGAACAATTGGATTTAGGCTGCATTTTTGTGTGTAGGGAAGTGGGATTTTCCAATTCCTAGCATGTAATGAAACTGGCACTCCTAGTAGATCTAGCTGTCATATCACATGGTGAGCAATGCTTAGCATTAATATTTGGAGGTATGCACAGGCCCCATTCCTGCTTTAGTCTCTAAGGCCCCATCTACACTTTCTGAATGCAGGTTGTCTGCTTTGAACTGGATTAGAGGGTAGCGTAGACTCATATAATCCATTTTATTTATTTATTTATTTATTTATTGTTGAGGCTTCTATGCCGCCGACTCCCGGGGGCTCGCGGCGGCTCACAAAGCCAGAGGCATAAAACAGGATTAAAACATAAACAATTAAAAACATAAAACAATTGAGCAATTAAACAATTAAACAATTAAAACAATAGCAGATAATCTGGATTCAGAACCTGGATTATATGGCAGTGCAGATCCGGCCTAAATTGTTAATGTGTGCCTTCAAGTTGTTTCTATACTATGATGACCTTAAGATTTATCTATCTTAGGACTGTTTTTGGAGGATCTGTTCAGAGGTGGGTTGCCATTGCCTTCCCTTGAGGTTGAGGGAATGTGGCTTCTCCAAAGTCACACAGTAGGTCTTGATGGCCATTCAAACCCTGATCCCCAGATTTGTAGTCCAACAGTCAAGCCACTACTACAAAAATGGTGAGAGGGTTGGAGTATTTGGCAGACCAGAGATATGGACCTGCGGGTTTGGAATATTTCACCTTGTCAATAGAGAAGCAATGCTGACTTCTTATTCACATGTTTTCTTACTGGTCCTCTGTTTGTTGATGTTTCGACTACTACCTGCAGACAAACCTGATTTCTTTGTTCAGTAGGGCACTGAACAAAAAGCTGCAGCATTATAAAAATGGGGAAGGCTGACAACAAAATCTATCAAGCTATCATTTGTTCATATTGACACCGATGACACAAAACACTAGGATTTTATAATTGCTTTCCTTACTAATAATTTCTTAAAGATAAACTTTACCACCACAGTCTTGTATTACATGGGACATTTATGTAGACATACAGTTCAAATACAGACAGCCATAACAACACACTCAGTTAAAGGCCTCTGGTGCACATTTTTTAAAAACAACTCACCCAACAAATGTTAAATAGAGCATGATTGCAAATATGTGAAGAAGACTCAGAAGACAATAATCTGTCTAGAGAGAATGAAATCTTTCTTTTTCTAACCAAATGAACTCAGGAGTACCCTTCAATATTTTATAGAAGTCAGGAACAACAAAATCAATAGCAGACAAGGAGTAAGCTGATAATGGTACCCTGCCATCTGCCTGGGGGCATAACCACAGCATGCTATGGATCTATCTGACCCTTTCCAACATATCAATGTTGACACATCCCCAGCTGACGAGGCTAAAAGCCACTTTTGTGGAAATTAGAAAGAAGCACCATTAGGATCAAAAATCGATTTGTTTTATCCAACCCCAACATCAGCCTAGCTTGGTTACTTACGCAAAGTCCCATTCATTCCTCTTTCTTAGCACACTTTCTTAGCAAAGTCTGGCATAAAAGAAAAAAAATCCCTTCCTTTTTTGTCTTAGCACCTAGATTCCTTCAGTCATTCAGGCTTCTTTAAGTAGCTGCGCAAGGAGTTTTCTAGCAATTTTAACCCTGATAGTTGACATAAGAAAAGCAAAATTCTATGTGACATGCAACTAGTATAACTCAAGAAAATCAGACTTCTTGAGAAATGCCATTTTCCTGGCTTTTTCCCAATGATGGGACTCATGATGGTACAAAACATATTAAATAATACAAGTTAAAAACACTTCAAAATAAATAAAAGTATCAATATAAGATTGAAAAAGACAACTAAACACTATAAGTTAAACATGTGAACATTAAATATTAAATGCATTGGAATAGTTTTATTATAAACCTTTTAAACATTTAATATCAGCACCACAGAGCATTAAAGGCCTGCCTTTTTCAGTATGGGAAACATCTAGTGGCACAAAATGTTTTGACATGCCTCTGGAAGAAGAGCAAAGATGGAGTCTTCCTGCCCCTCTTCAGAAGGAATTTCAGATTCTGGGAGCAGTCACTAAGAAGACACTCTCCCTTGTTGCCACTAACCAAGCCTGAGAAAGTGATGGGACAGAGAAAAGGGCTTCTCAGATGGTCTTAGAATACTACTGAACCCATATGTATCTATGTTTAAGTTCCACAAGAGTTTCAACAGGTTCAATAGAATCAAATCACTCAAACAGAATATGAATAGGTTGTGAGTATCTTCCTGCACTCCCAGTCCTACTCTCACACCACACCATTAGCATCAGCTTTCTGTGATAATTGAAAAGGTCTGTACGTCTGTTACAAGAATATTGCCCTCCAAAGCTACTTGAAAGAGAATGAAAGAAAATTAAGTCACAAGAAGAATGTATTTCTGCCAGTGTATTGGACACAGAAATGGAAGATGGAAGGAGGTATCAATAGAATCGTGATGGTGGAGTCCTCCAGAATATGGCATGAATGATTACTCTGCCTATTCTTCTTACAGCTTTCTTGATGGAGGTCACAAATCTATTGTCTGATTGTGCGTTGCTATGCGTAACACGCCTGTGCTTTCATCAACTCTTCTTCGTCTTTTACATGGGTTACCAGAGTGTCATATGAATCATCTGCCACAAGCAATAGCTACATTTTGCCCCCTTTATTTCTGAACAGCATTGTGGAATCCACATCGACAAGATGATCCTTTCAGTGGCAGGGAGCCAGGGCTAGAAGAGGCATAAATCATCAATTAACAGGATGTTTGTAGGCACCAGCTCTCAAATCATCAACTATAATTAGAATCTGTGCATCAGCAACAATGATACTGTTGCATTGGTACAGCTTAGCATTTCCAGCCTGGGAAAGTGAACTGTTTCAGTTGCTTTACAAGAAACGGGAGGGTTTAATACCTTGAAAAACCTATGGGAATAAAAAAATCAGGTTCTGATATGGGCCTACATCTCATTAATTCAAGAGTGAATCCAGCAGGTTTCACATTTTTCTGAACACAATGATGCTCTTCTTTACAATACAGAGACATCAAAATGTATGGCTTTTGAGAGAAAATGTGCCATTTGAACATATTTTGGGAGAAAAGGTGCATATTTACATTGAGGCTGAATGGTTCTCAGAGTTTTGACCTCTAAAGTTGATTTTGAGGTTTTTAGTAATTGGTTTTATATTGACTTTAAATGTTTTTAACTATTTGGTTTTAATATATATGTTTACTACATCGGTATGTATGTTTGTGTGGCATTGAATTGATGCCTACTGTATGCTGCTCTGAGTCCCCTTCGGGGTGAGAAAGATGGATAAGAACAATCAACAAATTCATTAAAACGAAACATTAAATAAACAGCTATTAAAACACGCCAATTAAAATCTGGGTCCGGGTCAATTCATTGTCACTTCGAAATTGCTTATATCTTCTTCATACAAGCCGCTATTCAATGGTCAAATGCAAGGTCCGACAGCCAAGTCTTGAGTTTCCTTCTAAAGGACAAGGAGGGAGGAAGCCAAACTGATGTCTTTGGGGAGGGAATTCCACAAGCGGGGAGCCACTGTTGAGAAGGCCCTGTCTCTCGTCTCCACCAATTGCGTTTGCGACGGCGATGGGATTGAGAGCAGGGCCTCTCCAGATGATCTTAAACTTCATGATGATTTATAGTAGGAGATATGTTTGGACATGTAGTCTGGGACAGAACCATTTAGAGCTTTAAAGGTTAAAACCAGCACTTTGATTTGTGTTCAGTAGCAGATCGGCAACCAGTGGAGCTGGCGTAACAGGGTTGTATGCTCCCTGTATGTTGCTCTGGTGAGCAACCTGGCTGCTGACCATTGGACTATTTGAAGCTTCCAGGCAGCCTTCAAAGGCAGCCCCACGTAGAGCGCATTGCAGTGGTCTAATCAGGATGTAACAAGAGTGTGGACCACCATGGCCAAGCCAGACTTCCCAAGGTACAGGCGCACAAGTTTTAATTGTGCAAAAGTTCCACTGGTAACCGCTGAGACCTGGGGTTTCAGGCTCAACTATGAATCTAGGATCACTCCCAAGCGGCGAACCTGCATCTTCAGGGGGAGTGTTACTCCATCAAGTACAGGCTGTAACCCTATGCCCTGTTCGGTCTTTCAGGAGTACCTCTGTCTTGTCTGGCTTCGGTTTCAATTTGTTCACCCTCATCCAGACCGACACAGCAGTCAAGCACCTGTTCAGGACTTGCACAGCCTCCTTAGCATCAGGTGGAAAGGAGTGATAGAGCTGAACATCATCCACGTACAGGTGACATCTGACCCCAAAACTCCGAATGATCTCTCCCAATGGTTTCATGTAAATGTTAAACAACATGGGGGACAGTACTGATCCCTGTGGGACCCCACAAGTCAATGGTTGTGAGGATGAGCAGGTGTCCCCTAGTAACACCTTCTCGGAACGACCCTCAAGGAAGGACCAGAGCCACTAAAAAGCAATACCTCCAAGTCCCATATACCTGAGGCATCCCAAAATGATACCATGGGCGATGGTTTCAAAGGCCACTGAGAGGTCCAGCAGAACCAACAGGGACACACTCCCCCTGTCTAATTCCCGACGTAGATCATCTACTAAGGTGACCAAGGATGTTTTGGTACCATGTCCTGGCCTAAAACCAGACTGTGCTGGATCCAGATAATCAGTGTCTACCAAGAATCCGTGGAGTTGTGAGGCCACCACAAGTTCCAAGACTTTGCGCAAGAAGGGGAGATTAAAAACCGGCCGAAAGTTGTTCAATTGGGTGGGCTCCAGTGATGGTTTTTTCAACAGTGGTTTTATAACAGTCTCTTTTAGGCTGGTTGGAATCTTGCCTTCCTGTAAGGAGGCATTAACCCCCACCTTCACCCACCCTGCCAAACCCCCTCTGGCTTCCTTTATCAGCCAGGATGGGCAGGGGTCTAGGATGCATGTGGTCACTCTTGCCTCTCCAAGGATTTTGTCCTCATCCTTGAGCTGAACCAATTGAAACAAATCCATTAAAATTGGACAAGCAGGTGCTCGTGCTACATCCTCAGAGACTGCCGTTAAGATGGGGTCAAAGCCAGAGCAGATCAAAGTGACTTTGTCTGCAAAGAACCAAGCAATTGCTTCACAGCAGGATGCCAAGTTGTCAGGAATCCCATCTTGAGAGATGGGATTTAACAATCCTCTGACTACTTGGAACAGCTCTGCTGGATGGTTCTTTCCAGCGCAATATTGGCTGTGAAGAAAGATTTCTTTGACGCTTTTATTGCTGCAGCATATGCCTTTAGATAGGCATTCGGCTATGTTTGATTTGACTTGCTAGGCCTTTTCCGCCATAGGCCCTCTAGTCTTCTCTTAATTCGCTTCATCGCTGCCAGCTCCTCGTTGAACCAAGGAAATGGTTTAGCTCGGCTACTCGAGAGGGGATGTTCTGGAGTGATCGAGTCTATTGCCCTAGTCATTTCCCTATTCCAGTGAGTGACGAGAGCATCGACAGAATCACTTAACATGATCAGGTCTAATGCTTTTAAGTTGCAGGAGGGTCAATATTGATTAAGCCTGTAATCCAGTGGTTCTCAACCTGTGGGTCCCCAGATGTTTTGACCTTCAGCTCCCAGAAATCCTAACAGCTGGTAAACTGGCTTGTATTTCTGGGGGTTGTAGGCCAAAACACCTGGAGACCCACAGGTTGAGAACCACTGGATTACAGGCTTCAACCATTACTTTCAGTATGGAATACCGTGGATTTAAAATGTTAATGTTTTGGACTAAAGCTCCAAACAGCTTTTAGTACACCAATCAGCATGTCCTCTGGGGGGTTGTACTCTGAAAAGTTTGTACTCTGGAAGTGCATTATGTGAATGTACATTTGCTTGGCTGCATTATGTCCTATATTCTTGATTTTTAGTTTCAAACCCATGAGGTGTTTTTCATTACATACTGCCAATGTATGGTTTAAAATACAAGTAATTTCACAGATTTGCAAAATTGAGGATCATAAAAACATTTTAATGTCCACTTCAGATTTGCTCCATCATGTACACTGTTTTCAAAAGTTGCTTTAGTTTTTTAATGTTGAAATTAGTATTGAAATGAGCAACTGTGTGTGTGGTACATTTTTAATGTTTTGTTTTAATTCAACAAGATACATAAAAAATAGTGAAAAAATCACCACACACCTGTCTTATTGAGGGGCTCTTTCATTCATTCTTTCTTTCTTTTTCTTTCCTGCATGATTCATTGAAAACAATGTGCAAAATTTAGGAGTAGGAAACAGCCTGTACATCTCAATCCCCCTCCATGCTTATCTTGGACTGCACATTGTTGTCAACCCTTCTTTTATTACCACATCTGGAATTCGTAATGTGTACAGCTGGGATGAGCTGCTAGGTATCATTTGATGCCGTACTTCTCTCTAGAGGGCTAAAAAAACCCCTCTGCACTCACACTAAGGAGTAATTGGGCAGGCTATCTAATAAAGTTATACTGAACAGGGACAATGAAACAAGATTTATGACTCCACTGACACAGAGCATATGGGAACCATTTCTGAATTTGCTGAAATTTCACCAGTTTCTCAATTTTTATGTACAGACATATCAAGGAAGGAAAAACCAGCGCATATGAGTGACTCTCTTTGTTCTTTCTCTCTTAATGCATTTATAAAAGCAATATAATATACTTACTGATTTAACTATCAAAGAACCACACATTGAAGGAACTGAAAATGTTGATATAATTTTTCTACTTTACATGGATTCGGGATATTTGCCTTGGTGCTTAAATATTGCAACTGGGAATACCTGGATTCAGTTTCAGATCGAATACATAACATTCCTATGTATTGGATCTGAAAATGGACTTATATGGATCAGGAATCACAATCCAGTTAATGCTTTTCTACTTGGTCTGACTGATAAATAACTGTGTTGGGTCGCTTAATCAGCGATACTCATTTTATTGTGTTTCTGTGATTTTATTGTGTTTTTAGGGCATTTTAGTATTTGTTATCTGTATGTGCATTTTGTAAGTCGCCCCGAGCCACACCAGGAGTGGTGACTCACAAGCATGAAATAATAAATAAATAAATAAATATGACTATGATAGACTGCTGTAATATATTACCACAGCAGCCAGATTACTCTGTGCACAGAAATGGAAGAATTCAGCAGCATTAACAACAGATAATAAAAATGATGGATTTGGCCAAGATGGACAAATTAACCTGCTCACTAAAAAGGGGGACATTAGAAATTTTTTTGAAAGACTGGAAACTTTTTGATCACTTTCTGCACAAGAAAGAGAAGGACTTACCAATTTTGGGGTTTGAAGAATAGCTGGGGGTAGGTCATTTGAGAAAGAAATCAATATTGGGAGGCCTAGAGTGTTAAGCTTAGGCCTCCCAATGGCCAGGTGAGGATAGATTGGAGGCCATCTACTTTTCTTTTTCTTTTCTTCTTTCTTTTTTTCCCTTTCTTCTTTTTCTTGGCATTTTTGTGTGTTTATACTCTATATTTATTTTCTTGATTCACTTTTTTGACTTTTAACTTTTAAAACTTTTAAAATAAAGTTTTTTAAAAAAGGAATCAGGTTTTTTTAATAGAGAGGAAAAGACATATCTTGATCCATTATAGAAGGAGGATGACCTATGTCTTTTGGATGTTTCTTCATCTGGTTTGCCATCCACACAGTAGATTCCCAATTGCAAAAGCCCAGACATGGGCAAAGGGTGCCCCCAGGGCCACATGCAAACCCCAAAGCTGAATTTACAATTCATGCAAATGTCATGAACCACCATTTTTGTGGAAGAGAGAAAGCTAGAGAATTAAATCAACTCTACTTTCTGGAAGCTTCTTGTAGCAAAAACTCAATTTTTGAATTGGGTTATAGTGCCCTCTGCATTGTTTCTTATCAAATAATATCTAATTCAAGCCACTTCAATTTCCTCTCATTTTGGTGATCTTGTGATTCCAGAAGTCTCCAAGGCAGAAAATTGACCCCCTTGACCTGACACAAGTGCCCACTCCTGCTCTACCAGAAATCCACTAAGCCAGTGTCAAATATATATGGAACAGGTGACATTGTTTTTGGCATTAGGGGTGTGACAATCCCACAGGGTTGATTGTTCTTGCCTTTCTCTGCCATTTCTTTCATCCTTTTTTTGTATTAGTATGCAAAACCTTGGTGGAAGGGAAAGGATTGCAGGGAATTTCTGCACAATGTTAATGCACTTTTCCTTGTGCACACATACATTCATGCTTTTCAATTAATTGCCTTTCACAAGTGTTTTAATATTCACACACTATTAACATGCACTTCCCTTCTCTGGAATGGCCCATAAGCCTTGCAAATATAAGATTTCCAGTGGCAAGGTGTGTCTTTTCTAAGCACAAGCCTTGACAGCTGCAAAAGGTTACTCTCATTGAGTCAAATCCAATATAGTTCTTTTCATCTCTAGTTCGACTAGCAATAGTTGGAGGAATGTATCAGTCAGCTAGTTTTACTTTCTCACACTCCAGTTAAAATATAAAACAAAAACAGGTGTCAGGTTTTTCCCCCCATTTGAAATGGCAAGTTTGAGATTTGGGATAAATACTTTCAAAATGAACTTATTGAAATGTTATTTCCACCTGTCCGGGTCAGTAGGTATAGCAGGTGTAGACGGCTATAGAGGGCCATTTCCATATTTTTTGGCCTATTCCTGTCTGCAGTTTCCTTATTTCATAGAATCATGGAGTTGGAAGAGATCTAGATGGGGCAATGGTGGTAGTAGTGGTCGTCAGGGGCAGTTGACTTGATGCTTTCCCTTCTTCACAGAATGACTCTTGATTTCGCCACATGCCATATAAAAATCCATAATTTTGCCCCCAAACCTGCTCTTATCTTATACATCAGGTTGACTTATTCATGGTAGGTAGCATTCTAATGATATCCCAATATAGTGATATGCCCCATTTGTTCAGTGGTACTTTCTCCCATAGAATAGAATTATAGAATTGTGTTATAGTCTCAGAGGCTGACCTTTCTGGAACTAACTATTCATTGCTTGCTGAGAAGCTTTATATGGAAAATACCCAACTTTAGCATGTGGAAGTTAAGCTTCTCTTGCAGTGATATGATATGATGTTCATTTCTCCATTTGTAAGCTCACATTGAGAAGAAAGTAAGATATATTTGGAGGATAAGCTTCCCTGTAATGCACCTCTTGGCAGTAACATGCTGAACTTTACAAACTTAGCTAAGAGACATATGGTATATAATCAAGATAAATTACTCAATATAGTGTCTGTGTCTCTCTTCACTCACACCATCCTGTTGAGTTGTTATGGTTAAGGTGTGGTAGATGTCATGATTTATTACTCATCTGTAACATTAAAACATGTCCAGATGTCTGATTCTTCTCTGTTCATTGCATTTGCAGATGGCTGGAGATGATGCAGGAGTGCTCAGATCTGAAAATGGTCTTTAGAACAAGGACAGACTTTGGGAATTGTTCAGTAGTTGCCAGTGATGTACACTAAACCCAGCTGCTATTCACTTTGTAGAATTTATCTGGTGAAACAAGAAGGTGTTTGGGTTTACTCCAGTATCACTAGTTTCTAATCCATTTTAATTAATGTGAGAGACCCTAGATTAACCTGGATTTTATCTTGTATTCCAAGTTATAAACAAGAATATGTACAATCTGCAAATTAAATTAAAAGCTGCCTTCAAGGATATAACAATAGAATTAACAATTAACCCGTCCAGTAACCTCCTCTATCCAATTTCAACAAAATCATAGTTTATAAATAGAATGCCTTGGGTCATGAACAGCCTTTGCACAAACAGAAGTGGGTTTTTTATTTGTGGAACTTGAGCAGAGAATCCTGCTTATAGAAAAGAGAGAAGATACTGAAACCACTCCTACTATCCCATGTGTCATTCTCAGTGTGTTCTCCTACTCTACAGAAAATCTTTTCACTGAAACCAATTATAGAAAGAAAATTCAAGAGATTCCTCTCTATTTCCTTCCTTAATCTGACATCTTGTGATTCTATTGACTCAATCCTTGAATCAATGATCACATTTATTCCATACCATTTTAGGTACCCAGAGATGCCCGGCTAGAAATTTTGTAATGCTATTTATTAGAAATAGTCATTGTTGGATTTTATGAATTTTATTTCTTAAACTAGCTTCATTGTTTTGGACTTGTTTTGGTGTTTGGATTAACACGCTGTTTGGAAACTGGGTTTTGACTTCACGGGAGTTGGGTTCAGAGTGCTCTTTGATTGCATGTGAACTACAACTCCCAACATCCTAGGTCAATTCCCCCCAAAATTTGGTCATGGTGGGTATGTATGCCAAGTTTGATCCAGATTACAGTTCACTGGGTATAGCTATGCAATAGTAGTAGTAATAATAATAATAGTTTGATCCAGATTACAGTTCACTGGGCATAGCTATGCAATAGTAGTAATAATAATAATAACAACAACAATTTAATTTTGTACCGTGCCTCCATCTCCCCAAAGGGACTCGGGGCAGCTTACATGGGAACAAGCCCAATCAACATAGTTAAAATATAACACATTAAACATTCATAAAGCTGCAACAAGCAAAATAAATAACAACGGCATAACACAATATAAGAACAACCATCAAACAGACAACTAGTAGCCTGAAATAACAATACAGTTCTATAAGCAGAGTACCTTTTACAAACTGACCAGGGTTCGCCTTTTTGTTTGCATATAGTCTGTTAAAAATGCATAATGTTATAAAGGGTTTAATTGTTTTTACAATAATACAATACTTTTATTAATGTTTTGGTACAGTTTTTAATTTGTGTAGGTTAAAATATATTGTGAGATATCTTGGGTTCCATTACTGGGGGGAAAGGTGGGATGAAGGAGAAGGAGGCAGGAAATAGATGGAGATACTCTTGAGAGGTTGAATACATTTGTTGAAATAAAGGCAACTTTTCCAGCCTGATAAATGTCACTCTTTCCAGGTGCCCTGATTTGGATTTAGTATGCTTCTAGACTATGGGAATGTTTCATATGAACGTATAGAAAAGAGATGACTGCCGTATTCTTCTGCCACACTTCAATCAATCTCTAATTCAGCATGGCTGATGATGAAGCAGCAAGTTTTCACAGTATGAGATTGAACAAGTGCTGTTAAGTGTGTCATTGTGTTTCAGGTACTTTTGTTCATCGCAACAATTTATATTGTAAGCATTGTACTATGAAATAGCATAATATAAATTGTGAGTCAAAAACCACACTAGACACTGCATAGAAAATACATGTTTGGATGCTTAAGAATTTCCCCCCCTCTAAATGTAACAGCAATCCTTTACACAAATTGGGTCCCTGTGACAAAAGGTTTAGAGTGTTTCTATATTTCCCCATGGTCATAAATTGGGATACCTGTGTTTGTTTCAGAAATAAAATAACTTTTGGAGGTCAAATCACAGGTTTCCCACAAAATATGTCTGTAGTGGTAAATGCATGTTCTTCAACTGTATTATTGAGAAACAAGTTATGGTGGCATAATTTTCTATGGATAAAGTGAAGGTCAGGCAAAGCTGTATCATATCACCCTATTAAACTTATACACTGAACATATCATATGCAAAACAGAGTAAGGAGTTATGAACACTGGAGGAAGGAACATCAACAATTTAATATATACAGATTACGCTAGAAGAATGTAGCAAAAACTCAGAATGGTTATTGAAGATAGTCAAGGAAGGGCAAGTTTTTAACTGAACATTAAGAAAATAAAAATAATGAACACAAATTATTTACATAATTTTAAGAAGGCGGTGAGGATGCTGAGGAATTCAAAGGTTTTATATACCTTATATTATTTTAAATTGTTGATATCCCTTCCTCCAATTTTCATGCCTTCTTCGAGTCTACTCTTGCTTTAAATATATGCTCAGCATATACATTAAGAAGATATATAACCTCATCAGAAGGGCTGATTTGCCTGTTGTACACCACCACTTGCTCTCCCCTTTCACCACAGGGGCCATTACACCCGGCACAATGACTTCCAGGTGGACTCCATGGTGAAAGAGGAGAGCAAGTAGCATTTGCTGCTCTGACGGCAACATGGGACACTTTCTGTGTTGCCTTTGGGACAATGGGGGCAAACTGAGTAGTGATGCTTCCCATCATGGGATGGGGGCAGAGGTAAGTTGGGTGATACAAAGCATGAAGTGACAGGTTCTTCACTTACTTGCTGGGAATCCATGGATTTGCCATGATGCGTGGTGAATCTATAGGCCTTTGTGATAAGGTCCTTAAGTGGAGGCTGGATGGCTATCTATCAGAGTGCTTTAATTGTACGTTCCTACATGGAGGGGATCCAACTGGGTGACCCTTGAGGTCTCTTCCACCTCTATGAATCTTTGATTTTCAATAGGGTGGTGAAATGCAGCCTTACTGGATTCCTTGCCAAATGAAAACCATTCAGCTTTCCATCTTCAGTCTCTTGTCCTGTACAGGTTACACATTAAGATATTGAAATGGCTTTTTTAAAAAAAGGATACTGTGATCTGCACATGCTCTTCATTATGTATACTTTTGTTTTGTTGATACTTAAATATTTGAGCCAAACATGAAGGTTTGTTCAAACACTCCTATGAAGTGCTCCCCCCCCCCCAGTTTCCCAAATAATGATATAAATACAGCAAGCTGCAGTTGGAAAAGGTTTCTGTTTCTATTCAATGCCTTGGAGAATGACAGAGACAGTAAAGCATAATTTCCTTCACAGTCTGAGGTGAGGTGATATCCGGTGGAAGGAAGTCAAGCATCAGTTTAGAGTTTGCTCTATGATTCTCATGTTGACAGAGCTTCACATACCATGGTGTCAGGAGAGGGCAATGAGGGAGGATGGGCTAGACCATGTACAGAGCTTAAGGAAGCAATGAGCTATGACTTCTAAAAACAATAGAAAAAAGGGAATGACAGGAAATAATATCAGCAAATGAAGATAAGGTCAAAGGAGCAACCATGTACAGAAAACAATATAAGGAGAGAAAGAAATCCGATGGCATTACTCCAAGAACCTAGAGATTACAGCATTTATTCTTGTATATGTCTAAAATTATAGGAAAAAACCACACAAACACACACACCCAAAAAACCTGGGTTGACTTATCTATTGGTCAATGCACTTTAATTCTTAACAAAATAGGAAACTTCTCCTCTGAGTAGACTAGTGAAATGCAAGAGCTTATTCTGTCCTGGGGGACACTAATATCACAAGAAATCCCTTCTGCTCTCTCCACCAAGGTGCTATTTCTGCCTTTTTTAAATGATGGGGGTTTGGGGGAGTTGGGAGTGGCAGTCCCCTTGAAACAAAGCTGGCATTTTCTCCTCTCTGTGGAATGACACTTGACTTATGCATGATCCATATCATAATCCATAATTGTGGTCTCTAACCTGCCCTTGACATGTACATCAGGCCAACTTATAGAAGTACCATATTTACTCAAGTTTAATGCACACTTTTTTTGGCTAAATTATGTCTTCAAAATCAGGGTGCATATTGGACTTGATTATGCATTAAAATTGCACAGCAAACCTCACCTGTTGGCCACTCCACTGCATTTTCCCCTCCCCACATTCCAGACCAGACAACCAGCTGGTGGTTCTCAGTGGTGATGGCCCCAACCACCCAACCTCTGGGCTTCCTGGTACCCCAAGTAACCTTCAAGATCCAGGAGGGGACCATATATCTACTGGCCACGCATCCACGTGGCTCCCCTTTTGTCCACCACCAGCTTGAATCCTGAGGGGTTGCTGGAAGGACCATCATATTCAAGTGCCCCCTCCCCCCATGTTCACACACTTCTAAAACAGTCATAGAGGAAGCAACATGGGTCTCATCATATGATACAAGGGAATTTCTACCACTCACTCATGCTGCTTCATTTCTGAAATGTCTCTGAAGTATAGGGAAATGGGGGGAATTAGAGTTGGTTAGAAAACATTTTCTGAGCTCTTTGTGTTGAAATGGGTAAAAACGGGGGGAAATACAGTGGTGGGACCTGACGATGGAGATGTGTTTGCTTTGCAGTGTGAATCTGGACTCTGATACTCTTTGGATTATCAGCTTTGTTGCTACTGGACTATACTCCTGAATGCTGTTTATTGGTTTCTGATTTGGACATCTGACTGCTACTTTTGGACTGACCTTGGACTGTAATTCTGGTGTGTGCTTGTTCCTGAATGAATTCTGAAACTCTTTTGATATGACCATAGCAACTTGGACTCAGATGTTGGGCTTTATTTCACTCTCAGTGGCTTAAGCGTATGTGTATGCTAAAACTACTAGCTTACAATGACTCTAGCATTTGGGACTGTTTCTGTTAATATACTGGGAATTTATTTGACTTCTTTTGCTTGGGAAGCCTTTGTTTGTTAAACCAGGACTTGGCATAACAGGACAATTACTTTGGGGAGTTTGGAAGGCACAGCTTTCCTCTCCTTTTCCCCCTTCTTCCTTTTGGGACTCTTCTTTCCATATAGTGTACCCTGTCACAAGCAAGATCTGGGACAAGGAAAGAGGAGAGTTAGAGGCAAAGTCTCGCTCTGTGGAGAAGCCTCAAGGCTGGCTGGCTGCCTCCCTCCCATGAGCCAAGGCAAGGCATTGGTGGTTTCCTGGGTTTTCTTGAGCTTGTTAATGGACCTGACAATGAGCTCAATGTGAAAACTGCAGGCCCAGTGGTATGGGTGGGGGAGAGAAGGATGGGGAGGGGGGCATCAGAGATGCCAAAGAGCCCAGAGAATCACCAATGTCTACGCCTGAATTATATTTCATTTTGAAAATTTTCTCCAGTTCTCTCTCTACTCCTTATCATTCAGCAACTTCCTGTAGGCAGACAAAAGGTTAAGTGCAAAACACTTTCCTGTTAACAGTGATGGCATATCTGACAGTGGGAAGTTTCTGACAGCCCTTTATCTACTCTTCCCTCCTTTGGCATTTCACAAAGGATTTTTCAAAAATAGGTGTGAGCATTAGGGATGTGCAATCCATTAAAATGGTTCAAAAGACATTACAAAACTGGAGGGGTGCTGGCATTTTGTTTCTAAAGTGTTTCAAAAGTATAGTTATTGAAAAATTCATTACTATAACGAGAATAACGGATTTTCATTATTATTTTGTTATTGTAATGTAATGAACATAATTACAATAATTGGGGAAAATTCAGGGGCTCGTTTCTCTCTCACTTTTACAGCAATTGGGGTGAAACTCACTGCAATGGTAGAACACCTTTACCACTTTTTTCCCACCAAATTTCAGAACTTTGCACTTATTCACAGATTTTGGGGGAATTTTCAAAGTTTTGATAGACAACATTTTAAAAAATTAAGAAAATATGTTCCTATTTTGAAAGTATTATTTCCTGTTTAATTGTGTAGTTCTTACTTTGAAAGTAGTGGTTCTATACTGGGAACTTTGTTTCTGCACCAAAAACTTTGTTAAATGGATGGATGATGATGTTAAATTGATGGACGGGAGACCACAGCAAAATGTGCCATAACACAAAGTCCCTCATGCAAAGACAACGTTTTTGCAGTTTTATAGACTTTTGCCATGTTTAGATGATAGAAATAATTAGAAAATGACATTTAGAACCCAGGAACAAAAATCATAATGTATTAGAACTCTGTTTAGCTAAGGAGGAGTCAATCTCTCTGATGCTGAGCAATGCACTGCATTTTGGGAAATGTGGTTTAGGGTAGGGCTTTTTGAATTCTCTGGCATAGGGCTCCTCTCTTCCCAGACTACATTTACCAGAGTTCTGTGTTGTTCCCAGAAAACACTGCTCCCTCTCTCCCCCCCTCCTAATGATGAGTGGCCATTAATTTACAGAGGAAAGGCAAGGCAGGCACTAAGGCAGCCTTTTTGGCTTTGTTTTTTCCCAGCTTTGCTTCCTTGCACTGAATATGAAACTGACTTTGGGAGCCTTCCAAGATTTACAAAACTAAAACAAAATAGTATGGGGTAAGTTGTGATTCTTAAATTTTTGGCGTGGGCCACACCCAATATCGGATATTGCCTTGTAAATATGAATTTAACAAATTTGATCCAAATTAGGTGGACTAATGCATACATCTAGTGAGCAAGCACACAAGCAACAATATGCAGAGAAATACACACATGAGAGGTATTGTAGATAATAGACTGAGATCCTGCATTTGGAGACATTCCTAATCTCTGTAGCTATGTCTCTCAGTGCTACTCTCTTCCTAAACCAGCCTTTTAAGCAGTCCAGTCACCAGAAACTGGCAGGGACCTTTGCTGCAGATACCTGTTGCAGCATATTATTCTGGTACTGAAATGAGTTGGTTGCATCACCACATATCATGGATACAAATGTGTTTCATGGGTAGAATTCACTGGCTAAAACAAGGGCTTACAGGCACTTTGGGTCATTGCACAGTCTGATATCTCTGAGCTATAACTAAAAAGTGAATCATAATGGCCTTAGTCAGGCTTATGCCATCATAATTCTTGAGCGGCATGCCAGTCAAAAGCCCTATGTTATACATCCAAAGTAAACTAAAGGGTTGACAGTTTTGGAAGATAATGTTTCCAAATCTAATTTCTGACTCTCATCTAGAAACAAGGTATCATTGCTTTGGAAGCTTTCTCATGGTACTAGATAAATATTTTCAAACTGAGGCACTGGAAGAAGTTCATAAAGACTTCCTTGGGTCCAAGAGGTCCTGCACTGTTTTCTGTTTCTATGTGAGATCCATGTGCATAACTTAAAGCAAATAGTGCCTGGAAAATCCAGCACAGTTGACATTCTTAATCCTGATCCAGTTTAATATTTATTTTGCCTCATTTGCGCTGCCTTCTGTAGTACAGAAACATCTCATCATCCTTCATGCAAAGTGTGAATACATAAAAGTAGAACGATTTCTTTAAAGTTAAAAAGGGGCTTTAAAAATAGTATTTTTAGCCATCCTCCCAGTTAAAAGGATGCTTAGAATTGCACAGATGAAGAGAATGGAAAGCAATTAAAAGCTAGATGCTCTCTCAATAAATGTGAGATCAGTCAAGCAGGTTTATGCAAAATGCTGAGGAAGTTCATAATATGTGCAGCAAAATATTTAATATACTTGCAATGAGTAAAGTCTCCTTGCAGAGTGAAGATCAGAATAAACTCAGACTTTCTTTGCAGGTGCTGTGGGAAAGTTGCAAGGTGATAGAGGATACCAGCATTCAATTTTTCTCTTGTTGATTTATTTCCAGGACTTGTCAATCCAGCCTCCACTGTGTCCCCCGCCTGTCCTGACACTGTCAATGTGGCTTTAACTGAATTTCTGGCACTCTGCAGAGCAGGTGACAATCTGAAGTCATTTCCTTCCTCTACGTCTAATAACCTCTTGTCAGAGGAAAGGAAGGGAGAGTTATTCTCTTAACTTCCTTCAAAAAGGTGACGCAAAGGTTAGCCACGGATATTTCCCATACATTCTCTGCTATTGGGAGCCTGCCACTGCAACCCCTACCTGACATAATCAATGGGTTCTTAAATTATCTCAAAGAAAATTTCAAACTTCATTGTCCCACTCCTACACTGCCAAAAGAAAAAGAAGTCATGGCAAATTATTGTGTGTGTACATGCCTTTAATCATGCCTTATGCATTTATTGGCAAGCTTTTTAACATGAAGGGAGGACTTTGTATTGCTCTGCATTTTGTGAGAAGCAAGGTTATTGTGAAATCTCACAGGTTCAAGATCTGAAGGATAATGATCATGCAGATGTGTGTATGTCTTCAATTGCCTGTTGATCCCATTAATTTTGCAAGGTTTTCTCATGCAAGGAATACTAATTTGCTAATTATTTCTCTAAAATTTAGCCTTTAGCACTGGTATTCACTGAGAGCCTCCCAACCAAGTTCAACCAAGTACTAACTGAGGCTTTCCTTGTTAGCTTTTAAGATCAGATGGGATTTGGTGCCTCTAGGTTATTTAGGCTCTGAAAATGAGAGTAGCTTTGTGTAAATATCCATCTTGGGTTTATTGTTGAGTACTCATTAGTTCTTCCAGAATAGTACAAACGTGCAAACTTTTCAATAGCTCAATACTTACTGTCAGTTGATGCCACTTTCTGTCACTTCAAGCCTCTCCAAATGTTAATTACTTTTTAGTGACATGTATATAACTCTATAGTTCCTCTGGTTGTTAAAATTACAATATATAGAATTTTAAAATATGTGTATGTGTATATCTTTCACACACAACTAGTACACCACCCTCTGAGTGGAATTAAAATGAGTGGTAAAATTGGCACTGAATAAACTAGGGCAACAGAAATGTTGCCTGCTATTTTAAAAACCAATCAAGCAAACCTACTAACAACTATAGCAACAGATGCAGCAGACAAAAGAAATGTTTACTCCACCTGGAAGAATCCCACAAATATGAGAGGTTATGTTCCATTGCCATTACGTGGCCATGGCACTAGCAGTTGAAGCCCCTTCTCCCCCACTATATTTCTGATCAAAATCTATCACATACACTGCATTTCCTTTGGGTAGTGGTGGTGTTGTGTGTGGAATCTAAAGAGACAGGAAATCTGATTGCAGGTACCTGAGTCAGAGTAACAACTGTACACAATCCAATCAATACATATCACCAAGCTAGGGCCTGTAAAGATTGTGTGATGGTATTATGCTGAGCGTGCTTATTCCATCATTGCATAAATGGAAAACTCTAGGATTTATCATATTTTCCTTTTGCTTTTTGAAAAGCTTTTTTTGTAAGCCACTCTCTGTTTTCCAATAGCAAAGGTGGGCTATGATAAATAAATATTTGAACTATTGTGTTTGAAATAGAAATATCCAAATATTGAAAGTAAACTGATCTATTTTAAATTTTAATATCTATTCCTACAGTTTGACTTGAGCAAACTATGCTAAGAAATTAACCAATGTGTAAGAATGAGAAGAATAGTTGGCATAGAAGCAATGGGTGAAATTCACCTGGTTCTCTGAGTGACTTGTAAATCTAAATTCAGTGGAAACTGTTTTGTTGCCTGTGGTAATGGACATAATGGCATTTCCTCTTTTCTGTTTATTTATTTATTTATTTAATTTATTTATTAACTTCGATTTAGTATACCGCTCACTCCGGAGCTCAGAGCGGTTTACAAGGAAGCATAGACACAATGAATATGATGAAACAAGTTAGGCAGTTAAAACACATTAAACATTAATGTTTACAGAAGCAAATTCTTATAGGCCAAGAATATTCAACATCTCATCTTGTTACACAGCTTTATAATATGGAATATTATCTGGTAGTACCTGTGGGCTGTAAAATAGAGTATGAGATCTGTAACAGCATTTACAATCTTTCTGTACTATTGTACAAAAAGAAAAAGTTTGCTTAGGTATATTCTGTTCAGAAATGTAAACAAAAAATAGAGGTTGACAAGAAGTAATCCTGGGAATTTGTACATTAAATGACACCTGATTATGGCAATGTTATCGAAAAATTGGACCACCGCTCCCAAAAGATGGAGTCAACATAAATTCTTTTTTTAATATCTTTATTTCATATTTTTCAAGTACATACAATAAAATATAGTAGAGTAGGTTGGTTAGCAATTAGTAGGAGGGTATAGGGGTGTGAGGGTATAGAATTAGAAAGAGAGGGGGATAATAGGGGGGTGGGGTTGTAGAAAAGGTTAAAAAAAACCCAACCCCCCTTCCCCAAACAGAGAAATAGAGTGTAAGTAGATAGCAAGCAGGGGGAGAAAAGGAAAAAGAGAGTTAGACTAGAAAAGAGTGAAATAAGATAGAGGGTAAGTCTCTAAGCAGCTATGCGTGTTGGCTTCCAGTTCCGTTGTAGGGTGCACCTTGTCTACTTGAAGAAGTCGCTTCCGCTTTGAAAAGTTGTAGTTTACCATGAGAATCTCCATAGGTCCTTGGGTCTTTAACCTTTTGTCTTTTTCTTTTTCCCCCCGTTTCTCTTTCCGTTTTTGATTTCTATTTCTTTCAAATAGTCTTTCACTCAGGTCCAGCTTATACTGTTCTTTTTATTATGATCAATTATCAGGTTTTTGAGGTTATCTAATTCCATAACCTCTCTTAATTTTATTAGCCAGTCCTCTATACTTGGTGTTTCCTTGTTTTTCCATTTTTTTGCTAGTTCAATCCTAGCCGCCGCTGACATGTAGAAGAAGATTTTGTCATCGTTCTCCCTTATCTCGTCGTCCATTATATTAAGTAGGTAGTGTTCTGGTTTCAGGTCAAATTTGTAGTCAAGTATTTTCACTACGTGGTAGTGTACGGAGTTCCAAAAGTTCTTAACTTCTTTGCAGGACCACCAGCAGTGGAGGAAGGTTCCCTTGTGTTCGTCACATTTCCAGCATTTGTCCTTAAGATTTTTGTAGAATTTTGCCAGTTTCACTGGTGTTAAATACCAGTGAAAGAACATTTTATACCAGTTTTCGGTAATGCTGGTGAAACCGGAATATTTGGTTTTTTTCTTCCACAGGGTTTCCCACTCCTTTAGGAGGATGGTATGTCCCAATTCTTGTGCCCATTTCACCATTGTTTCTTTATTGACTCCTCTTCCGTGTCCCATTGAAGCAACTTATTATATAGTATGGTGATTTGTTTCTTTCCCGCTTTCATCACCTTCTCCCAGGTTGTTTCTTGAGTACAAAAGTCCTTCTTCACATCCTGCTTGTAATACTCCCTTATTTGCGCGTAGTGGAACCATGATATAGATTCGTCTTGCTCTCTTAATTCTTGTAGTGTCTTTAACCTCCATGTTTTGTTATGTTTTTGTATTAAGACTTTGTACGGTGGCCACTTAGCGGCGGAGATCTCTTTTACCTGCTGAGCCTCTGTTGGGGAGATCCATAGAGGAGTCTTTTGATAGAGTAAGTCTTTGTACTTATTCCAGACCTTCAGAAGTGCAGCTCTGATAAAGTGGTTCATAACGTTCTTCTCGACCTTGGCTTTGTTGTACCAAAGGTACGCATGCCAACCCCTTCTCAGTTCGTGGCCTTCCAATGTCAGTAGTTTCTTTTTCTTCAACGTCGCCCACTCTATGATCCAACTTAATGCCGCTGACTCATAATATAATTGTAGATTGGGGAGTGATAGTCCCCCTCTTTCCTTCTTGTCAGTCAAGATTTTATATTTTATCCTGGCCTTCTTTCCTTCCCACACAAACTTCAATATATCTTTCTTCCAGATTGTGAAACTGTAGTTTGTTCTTATTATTGGGATTGTTTGGAAAAGGAACATCATACTTGGTAAGACGTTCATCTTGATGACGGCAATTCTACACATGATGCTTAGCTTCAGGTATTTCCACTTCTCTAATTTCTTTCTCAAATTCCTCCAAGTTTCCTCGTAATTGTTCTTTAGAAGTTGATTATTATTAGCCGTCAGCTGAATTCCTAAATATTTAACTTTCCTTGCTAGGCTGAATCCTGAGATCTCCTGGAGCCGCTCTCTTCTTTCTTGTTTTATGTTTTTTGTTAGGATTTTTGTTTTTTCTTGGTTAACCTTCAATCCTGCGACTTCCCCGAAATTCTGTATTTTCCTTGTCCAGTGTTGAATTGTTTCCAGGGGGGTTTCAATCGTACACACGATATCGTCGGCGAAGGCCCTTACTTTGTATTCCTCCCCATGTAGTTTTAAGCCCCTTAGCTCTGAGTCGGATCTTATTGCATCCAAGAGAGGCTCCAAAAGCAAGACGAAGAGCAGAGGGGAAAGGGGACACCCTTGTCTTGTACCCCTCTTGATGTTAATGCTGCCTGCATTTTGACCATTGATTAGGATGTTTGCCGATTGTGTCGTATAGATTGATTGAATCGCATTGGAGAAGAAGTATCCCATGTCTCGTTCTTTAATTATTTGCATCAAGAAGTCCCAGTTGGCATTATCAAATGCCTTCTTGGCATCCAAAAACAGTAGACCGATCTCTTTGTGCCTATTACATTCCTAGTATTCTATGGTATTAATCACAGTCCTTACATTGTCTCTCAGGAGTCTGGCCGGCAAAAAGCCTGTTTGATCTTCGTGTATGATCTCATTCAGCACTGTTTTTAGTCTATTTGATATTATTGATGCAAATATTTTATAGTCACAATTCAGGAGGGAAATGGGTCTATAGTTCTTCACATTTGTTGGATCTGATCCCTCTTTATGTATAAATATAATGTTCGCCTCCTTCCAAGTGTCTGGGATTTTAGCTTCTATCAATGCGTTATTCATTATTTCTTTCAGATAGGGTAGCATCTCCTCCTGGAATACCTTATAATAGATGGCTGTCAGCCCATCCGGGCCCGGTGTCTTGTTTCTTGGTAACCTCCATATCGCATCTGTTATCTCCTCTTCGCTCACTGGCTCATTCAGAATTTCCCTTTGTTCCTCCTTTAGCCTATCCAGTTTCAACTTCGCCAGGTATGATGTTACCTTGTCTAGCTCGATGTCCTCCTTTTTGTAGAGCTCCTTATAGAAGATTTTAAATTGTTTTGCTATGTCTTCTTGGCCGAAAAAATGGGTGTTATCCTTGGTCAGCTGTACAATACATTGTTTCTGTCTTTTCTGCCCTAGTTTTTTTGCCAATAGTTTTCCTGGTTTATTAACATATAGGGAATAATTTAGCTTGAGCCTTTTTGCATTCCTAGCCATTTGTTCCTGTTGAAGGGCATTGATCTCACTCCTGGTCGATTCTATCTTCATTTTGAGATTTTTGTCACACGGTTTGGTCTTCAGTAACATCTCCTTCTCGGCTAGCTCTTTTAGTAAGACCTTCTCCTTTTCGGCTCT
This sequence comes from Anolis apletophallus, assembly GCA_030556195.1. Taxonomy (NCBI): domain Eukaryota; kingdom Metazoa; phylum Chordata; class Lepidosauria; order Squamata; family Anolidae; genus Anolis; species Anolis apletophallus. The sequence goes on from JARBWK010000002.1 coordinate 142,194,665, forward strand.
CTTCTTATTCTTGCGAGCTCCCTGTTAAATTAAATGCCCTCGCATGACGGCTTTACTGGCGTCCCAGAGAATCTCTTTTTTAATTTGTTCAGTGTTGTTTAGTTCGAAGTACTCTTTTAGTAGTTTTTTGTTTTGTTCTATGTCTTTTTCCGATCTGATTAGGTACTCGTTGAGGCGCCATCTCCGTTCTCTTTTGCTGTTATTTATCACCAGCGTCATGGGGCAGTGGTCTATATTTAGCCTAGGGAGAATTTTGATTTTATCAATTTTGGTTAAGAGTGTTTTGGATGCCCAAACCATGTCTATTCGAGACCAAACTAGATGCCGATGTGAGTAATAAGTATAATCCCTTTCCAAGGGATTCCTTATTCTCCATATGTCTTCTAGGGCATTATCCTTCTTTAAGTTTAAAAAAGTCATTGGTAGTCTTCCCCCCCTTGGGTCTTGGCCTTTGCTTGCCTTTTTGGATTTATCCAACTTCGTGTCCAGCACCCCATTAAAATCTCCCATGATTAGGAGGCCATCATAGCTGTGCTCTTGGAGGTTGTTTCTAAGCTGTTGGATAAACTTAGTCTTAGGGCCTGTGGGAGCGTAGATATTACATATCAGGATTTCCTGTTGACTTATATTAACTTTAATCCCTATCATTCTTCCATCGTCATCTCTAAAGGCAAAGCTAGGTTTTAGTGACTCCTTCGCGTATATGACCACACCTCTTTTTTTCTGGTGCGCTGCTGAGTAGAATTCCTTCCCCAATTATTTCTTAATTAAGTGTGATACAGGTTTCTGTGCTATATGTGTTTCTTGGAGAGCAACTAAATCATACTTTCCCTTCTTTAATTGGTTAAAAATCAGGTTTCTTTTATTAGGGGAATTTATCCCGTTAACATTATTTAAATAAATTGTCGCATCCATCATACACAATGTCTTCTAAATCCTTCTCCTCTTGCGTCTTCTCTTCGGGTTGTCCACGGTTCTCTTCGATCTCTTCTGAAGAATTCGGCCTTTGCCTTTTCTTATTTTATTTTTGGTACTCTTTAGTACTCTTGGGTTCTTTGGGCGGGGATGATTGTTCATCTTCTTTCTTTTTACCTCCTTTCTGACTGTCTTTCCGCTTTTCTTCCTCTTTCTTGGTCTCGAAGGATGATCTAAATTCCTTGTAGAACTCCTTAGCTTTTTCTTCCATCATAATCCAGTGTTTGTTGTCTCTAAAAATCACTGAAATGCCCTCGGTCCTCTCCCACCTAAACTTAACCTGATGTTTCTTCAGTTCGTTCGTTAGAAAATAATAGTTTTTTCTTCTACTCAAAGACAGCGGGGTGAATTCTTTAAGAATTATCACTTTCTTTCCCTTGTAAGTTACCGGTACTTTGGACTTGTTCTGAAGGGTTTTGTCCCTCAGTGATCTTCTTGTGAAGGACACCACCACATCCCTCGGGAGTTTGTTTCTTTTAGCGTAGTTGGTGTTTATTCTTTGTGTTCGATCAATGATTTGAAGCGTTTCTTCCATTGAGCTCTTCAAAATTTCCGCTATTATCCCCGCCATTATGCTCTTCAAGTCCTGAGATTCCGCCTCTTCAATCCCCCTGAATCTTAGTTGAAATTCTGTTTCTTTGATTGCCAGTAATTCTTGCTGTCTCTCAAGTTTTTTATTCATCTCCTCTATTTTGTTGATTTTTTCCTCATTCTTTTTTTGTGATTTTGTTATTGCCACATTATCCTTCTTGATTTCTTTCATCTCCTTTTGCATTCCCTTCATCTCTTTCTTCATATCTGCTAGTTCTTCTTTTAATTCTTCTTTGAGTTCTTTTTTCATAATCCCCAATTCTTCTTTGAACATTTCTTTCATTTTTTCCTGCATCCTCTCACTGTTTCCTTGCAGCTGTTCCTGTAGATCTTCTTTCATCTTATGCAGTTCTGCAATTAAATCTTTACTTGAGGCTTCTCCTGGCAGCAAATTTCTCCTAGGGGTTGACATGGTTGGGTTTTTTTGGCTTTTTTGTATTCATATATTTCTCCATATATTCTCCACTACTTCCAACATAAATTCTGAAGTCATACATATATTTTTTTTACATTTTATAAAATTTTGTAATATCAAAAGAGTAATATTTCTCCTCCCTGCATTTGGCCTCATTTCCAGTAGCCCAACAAGGAAATGACACATTCCAAAAAGGATTAAATAACCTTTCACCAACAAACTACCTTAAGGAAATTGAAGAAGAAATGTGCACACACTAATCCCAGACAAAAACCTCTCTGTCAATCCTTTAACAAAAGAAGGAGACAATGCCAGCCTGAGAAGTTAATTCCATCATGTAAAGTTTTCCAACTTCCCAAAGGGGTCCAGAGGTGAGTTGTCACCAGCACACATATTAATTTTGTACAAATGTCTCACAGGTAAGTATAATTTAGCCAATCATTTCCACTGCCCAAAAGTTTGAAATATTCAGAATGGGAGACTTAATAGTAAAGATGCCACCAGGATATGTTCTTTATATTTACCTAAAAACCTATTGTGTTCTGTGAAGCTCACCCTTTGGCAATTAATGCCATCATGGACTGCTTCACATATTGCTTTGAAAATTTCCATAAGTTTGCCCCTGATCCCCCAGCCAATGAGTGCCTGGATCCTAGTTGGGCCAGCTTTCTGACCAATCCGGGCAGTGCATGGGTATTTTGAGTGGCTGTCAAAGTGACTAAAATTCCTGTACTTTGCTGCATACTTTACCTATGTCTGATCCTTTTGAGCACATACTCTGTATCTGACATCCTTTCAAACCTGAAAGCAATAGACCTCTGTTCATGTTGTCTTCCAACCCAGATTGCATGTTAATCTGGTTCTCAAGATAGTGGGGTGTGCCATGAACAAAAGACTGGAGTTCACTAATGAAGTTTATGAAACAAGAAAGCTGGAAATACTGATATAAACATTATGAGGGAAATGGTAGGTAGCCCTTAAAACTGTGGAGAAGAAGAGTATAAAGTATATAAGAATAGAGAAGAGAAGACAGATCTCAGAAATGAGAAGATGTGAAGTCAACCAACTCCCCCCACTCTTTCCCGAAGTTTACCTCCCCCGTCTTTCCTAAACATACCTATTTTAGCTCACCTGCTCACTTTTCACTTCCCTACCCCTCTTCCTATTACCCCACACTAGATACTCCTAAAGCAAACCTCTCTCCTTCCCCTATTCCCTTCTCTTTCCCTATCTGGTTATCCCTTTAATGATAATTTAAAAAATCTTTCAATAAAGTTTTTTTTTTTAAAAAAGAGTAATATAAGATGTCTTATACAATATAATGTTATTATGTCCTTGATTGGCACATTTCCTATCAATACCACTGGTAATTCTAGAAAAGCCAGGACAGTCAATGCAAACACTGGTTTAGAACCTAAATGATGGAATGTATGTTTTGTTTATAAAAAGGTTTGTGTGTGTGTGTTCAGTTACTGATTCCAAAAATATCAAATCTATCTAAGTGATAGGGACTAGAATTCTAATATGTCACTCTACAGCAGGGGTGCTCACACTTTTTCAGCATGGGAGCTACTGATGAAAAAACCAAGCCCCAAAGATCACCTACCCAGAAATGTAAAACGTATAACTATTTTCTTATTTATTTATTTATATTTATTATTCATTTTTATGTACCGCTCCTTCCAGCAGGCTCGGGGGCAGTTTACATAAAATGAAGTTGTAAAACATCAACATTTCAATTTAATAACAACAATATAAAACAGCATAAAAATACATCCAACCACCCCATTTCTCCCACACTGTCATATAACCACACATATTATCAGCCAGAAAGTAAGAAGAGAGGCTTTTGAACTGCAAGGCCATTTAATACTCAGCAAGGTAAACAAAGGGGCATGCAAAAATACATCCAACCACCCCATTTCTCCAACATTTCCATATTCCCCAACATATATTTCTCAAGGAACAAAGCAAGCAGAGAGGCTTTGGACCTAAAAGGCCATTTTTAAACATTAAAAATAAACAAAGAGACATGCCACAGAACAATCAAGCACCCACCCCAAAGTAAAAAGACCGACCTTTGAGATGCGGTAAGGAAATTACCCCAAAGCATCCTTCTTCTTCTCCTCTGTCGTTGCTCCTATTTCCACGCCGCCAGCATGTGTGCCGCCTCCAAGAGCTCATGAGAAGTCCAAGAGGCAGAATGGGCGCTTCTGCGCATGTGCGTGGGGCCAGCCATGCATCGCGTCATCCAGGCCCGCCCCCTTTGGTCTCCTACGACTCTGAGTGGCTGGAGAAGGACGGAGGGAGGAGGAGGAAACCCAAAGAGGGGGCCCATTCTGCCTCTTGGTCTCCAGAGCTTTTGGAGGCGGCGTGCGAGCAGGGAGCGGGGAGGAGCAACGACGGAGGACTTCTTTGCAGCATGCAGGGGCACGTGAAGAGGACCAACAGCAAAAAATCTGGTCAGGAGTCTGAAGATCACCAGGATGAGGCCCGAAGATCACCCTGGTGATCGAGATCACCATTCTGAGCACCCCTGCTCTACAGGATCCATAGACTATACTGTTGACTTTCTCTGCATTGAAACATAAACTTTATTATCTATATATATAAAAAGAGAGCTGTCGTCCAAAGTATCCTATAGACAGCAAAATCACACAAGGCAGAAACACAAAAATAAGCCACACAACCCCCCACCGGAAGACCCCAAAATTACAAACAACAAAAAAACCCAAAATTACAAACAACGGAAAAAAACCCCAAAAACCAAATGGACTACAACTCCTATGATCCCCCACGCTTCACGCGCACAGCCTCCTCTCCTCCCCCTTCCCAGATGACAAACAGATAAAGAACGCGCAATCAGGGGCTCGCAGACACTCACAAAAGGCAGCACCAATCAGGGGCTAGCAGAGGCTCCTCTCCTCCCCACCCTCTACCAAACACATCACACCACGCGCTATCCTAGCTACAGTAATCCATGCCACAGTTACATCAAGGCTGGATTACTGTAACACTTTGTATGTAGGTCTACCCCAGTCACTAACCCGCAGGCTCCAGATTGTGTAGAACGCGGCCGCCAGGCTTCTCACAGGAACATCGATGAGATGCCACATTACACCATCTCTGCAGCGCCTGCACTGGCTGCCCGTTGAGTATAGAGCCTTACACAAGACCTTGACCTTGGCTTTCAAAGCCCTACGGGGCCGGGGCCCAACATACCTAAAAGACCGCTTGCTGATGCCTGCTTACTCAAGGACCCCGCGGCCAGCAAACAAGAACCTTCTTCACGTACCAGGCTTGAAAGAGGCCCACCTGGAGACCACGAGACGGAGATCGTTCTCCGTTGTGGCCCCCGTTCTTTGGAACTCGATGCCACCGGACCAGAGAGCCTCCCAGGAAGTTCCTGACCGCTCTGAAGACCTGGCTATTTAGGAAAGCCCATGGTTAATGCAGAACCAGGAACTCAAATACCGAGCCTGGCCCCTGCATTTAACCACTGAATATTTTAATCTAGTTTTAAATACTCTATTTTAATTGTGGACTTTGTTGTGTGTAAGTCGCCCGGAGCACTAACGTGGAAGGTGACTCAGAAATAATAAAGTCAGTCAGTCAGTCAGTCAATCCTTCCCCCTCCCAGATGTTAAAAAAACAACCACAAAGATCGCGCGCCAAACGGCCAAACGGCTCTTCTTTGCCGTTTGGAGAAGCCTCTACGAGCTGTGATGAGTGAAGAGCAGAGAAGCACGGCAGGGCCAGGATTCACTCCTGACTTACATGTGGCAGCGGCTTCTGGCAGAGTGTCCTGAGTTCTCCTGCAAGAGGGTACTTGGGCCCTCCCTCCCTCCTCGCTCCAAGTGCCCAGCTGGTTTTCTTCCCTGTCCTTTCTGAGCAGCTGCCTTCCTTTCATGGCAGCCGCTCCTTCCAGGCCTCCTTCACCTGGCCTCCTTGCTGGCCACCCTGGCCGCCTCTGCTTATGGCCTCCTCCTGGGCACAGGCCTTCTTAGTTCCCTGTGGGGATTTGGGGCTGTTCCAGGCCCAGCGGCCTGCTAGCGGGGCCCATTGTGCGTCGCTCCCCGCTGGCCTGCTTTGGGCTTTCCAGTTGGCCCTTCTTCCGTGCCGCCGTCCCCCCCCCCCCCCGCGGCCTCCCTCGGAGCCAGCTGGAGTCTTCGGTGGGTGGGGGAGGGGCCCAGCTCTCTTCCTGTGCTCCCTCCTGCGTTCTGCTGCCTGCCCCCACCACCATGCACGAGAGAGAGAGAGAGAGGGAAAGAGAGAGAGAGAGAAAGAACGAGAGAGAGAGAGAGAGAGAGAGAGAGAGAGAGAGAGAGAGAGAGCATAACAGTGCAGCAAGAAAAGCAAAGATCACAGGGAAGCATGTCTGTGTAGGAGGGTGAACATTAGGAAGAACTTCCTGACTATGAGAGCTGTTCAGCAGTGGAACTCTCTGCCCCAGAGTGTCATTTTGGGAAGGTTGGGAAACACTGAGCTCCACTATAGAATTGGCACCAATTTAACTGTCTACACCAGTGGTTTCCAAACATTTTTGGCCTATCGCCCTCTTTCCAGAAAAAAATTGACTCACCGCCCCCCTAGAAATTAATTTTTTAAAAATTAATAGCAATTAAACAGAAAGATACAGTATATGTATTAATGCAGTGGTTCTCAACCTTTCTAATGCGTAACCCCTAAATAAGGTTCCTCATGTTGTGGTGACCCCCAACCATATTTTCGTTGCGACTTCATAAATAATTGTGCTACTCTTACAAATTCTAATGCAAATATCTAAAGTGCAGGATGTGTTTTCATTGTTACAAATTGACCATAATTAAAGCATCGTGATTAATCACAAAAACAATGTTTACGGGATTATGGACAACGGATGATGGGATTTGCAGTACCTTCGGCCAATTCAGCTCTGACTTCCACAGCCGAGACCCCATGAATGACAGACCTGGACCAAACTTGGCACACAGAACCCCTATGACCAACAGAAAATACTGTTCTACCATGTGGGTAGAAGGGGTTAGCCACAGACTATGGCACAGCAACGCGTGCACGGGTCAGCTAGTATTTTATTAAAGGAAAAGGGTTCCGCAAGTGGGAAAACTGCTTTTCAAAGGAAATTGTATGGGAGAAATGGCTGTTCCTTGGGAAACAATCCCAGTTTTTACTTCATATTGTAAGGTGGACACCAATGGGTACATCATCCATAGATAAAATTAATATATATAGGATTCCCTTCCTTCTTGTCTGGAAAACATTGTGTCCTTGATGGAAAACCTGCTGTGATTTATTTTGCCATCTGATGAACGTTTTCTGCAATTTCTCTGTCAGCTCTGCTTGAAGATAAAGATCCTGTGAAGGTAAGGATCAGTTCTAGAGATTGGCAGCTTTTTGAATATCTGGATCAATTTTGCAACTTTTTTCTCCTCGCATTTCAAACGAAGGAAACACAGAGACAAAATGACTGTCTTCCCCTAACACTTTAACTTGAGTGCAGTTTCATAAATCATTTCAAATAACCAGATAAAATCAGATTATAGTGTTCAGGGTAAACAAGAAATAATGTGGAAAAACAGGTAGTTTTAAGTTGCTTTACTATATTCCAACAGATCTGCCATTTGCAATAGAGCTTTTGCCAAGAAAATCCCTGTGGATTTGATCAACTTTGCCAAAGGATATAAGAGAATACTATACAAACATTGCAATTTTATCCTATTTCCTTCTCTCTTTAGCTTTTGTCAACCAAAGCAAACAATCTTCAAATGCTTCTTGCCTGAAATACAGGATCGGAATGCACAATCATCCTTATATTGATATATAATTGCTTTCTCCCATCTACAGAGTTTTATTACCATTGGGATGATAGCTATAGGGTTGCTTCTACTCCAGAGTGTTTAGCAGTGCTAAGGCATTACTCTCTGCAGTTAGGTAAAAATAGAACTAAAATGACAGCTCCATACAGTAATTTAAACATAGTACTGTGTTATCTTGAAACACTCATGCTCATCACCAAAATCTGCTCATAATGTTTCTTCCTAAATAACTTCCATTCAGCAAATATCCCCAGCACTGTTAATTCAATGTCTTCTGTTTGCCTGCTTTGCCCATTTAATTGTTTCCTGCCATTTGTAGCTGGAGACACAAGGTGCATCTACACTGTAGAATTGATGCAGTTTAACAGCACTTTAACGGCCATGGCTTAATGCTGTGGAATCCTGAGAGTTGTAGTGTTACAAGGTCTTTAGCCTTCTCTGCCAAAGAGTGCTGGTCCCTCACCAAGCTACAATAGAGTCTTCTCAGAGTCTTCTCAGTAGCACCTCCCACTTCAACATAAATGTTGCTGGGATCCTTATTGATAATATATAGACAGACACCAGGGAGCCATTTGCACTGCATTATTATGACACTACATTCTAGTTTGATTGCTATGGGAACTTACTACAAAATTGTGGTCTTTGTAGTTTGATGAGATACAATATCCCTCTGCAGGAAAATGTTAAATACCTCCTACTAAACTTCAAATCCCAGGATCGCATAAGAATTTTAAATTGTACCATAGCATCATAATGACTGTGTGAATAGCCCCTCTCCTGAAGACCTGCCTCTTCAAGGAGGCATTCAATTCTTAATTTGTACATTTTATTTTTGTAGTTTTATTTTATACATTTGTGCCTGACTTTCAACATATAAATATTTGAATATTCTAATATTTTGACATTCTGTCACTATTTCAGCTGCTTTCCTGGAATTTATTGATGAGTTGGTGATTTTTAATTGATTGTTTTTCTCTCTGTAGGAGAGAAAGAACATTGCCTGTTTAGTATGTAAACTTTTTAAAATAAATAAATAAATAAAATTATCAGTCACAGGGTGAGACAAACTATTCAGTACTGTGGGATAAAAATGAACATATTTTATAGCACTAGCAAATCACTGACTAGGTAGACCTTGCAGATTACCATGACAAGAAGAATTCCAGCTGGATTTTGTATTTGGTTTTCATATAACTTTGTTATACTTCTTAAAACTCTCAACTGTTTTCCACCTGAAAAAAAAGGGCAAATACACAACCTTTGTTGCAAGTCCTGCCCTGGTCAGGCCCAGCCATAAATGCTGTGCTCAGTATGAATTATTTATTTATTTATTTTACTTCATTTATATTCTGCTCTTCTCACCCTGAAGGGGACTCAGAGCGGGTTACAGTACACATACTTAGCAGACAATCCCTGCAGTTCAACATATATAGACGAACAGAGGCAAACTTCTGGCCACCAGGTGGAGCTGATGCACTCCTCATCTCTCAGTGTTTTCCAGCATCCCTTTGTTGTTCTTCCGCATTCCTCAGCGATTCCTGGGATTCTTTTTTATGGCCTCATAAATCAGTCAAAATTTGCCTCCCCACTTAATGTGGTACCTTTATCTCCTACTTGAAAAATGAACTGTCTTTCGGGCTTCAAAGGTCGACAGTAGGCTATACTTAAGGTCGAGCACCCATCTCAACTCGGGCAAGCCTCAAACTCATGACCTACTGGTCAGAGAGATCTTATGCAGCTGAAACTTAGCCAGCTGCGCCACATTCCTGGTGCTATTAGGTGTACTACCAACGGGCACTTGCTTTAAATAGATGACTATTATTTAAAGTTTATTAAGAAAAGGTAAGATTAATTCAACAGGCAGCAATATGACACATCACAATATAGTTGTTATTCACCATCAAGTCAACTTGAACATATAGCAACCTCATGAATGAGAGACCTCTTGGAGGTCCCTCATTCATGAGGTCACCATATGTTGAAGTTGACTTGATGGCAAATAACAACTGTATTGTGATGTGTTGTGTCTGTTGATAAATCTTATCTTTCCTTAATAAATGTTTAAAGAATAGTCATCAGCTGCCCTGCTCAGGTATTTCAGATTCAGGGATGTGGCTTTCCTGATTCTTCTAATGACTTTATCTCATGGGCAGGAGGGAAGGGAGCAGAGAGTGGTGGAAAGCGGGGAAAGCATCCTGAAGACTGGGGACCTGTCTTACTTCAGCAAGGTCTGCCTTTGGGGATGGTCAGTCATCCTATGATGTTCCCCATCATCTTCTAGCTTTCCTCTGCTTCCTGCTGCTTTCTTCAATTAGGAGATGGGGAGCACACTGGCAAGACAAATTCCTACTGGCAGCCACCGGAAGTGGCGGTGCATCATGGCATGGCCTCTGTGGGACTCCATTTTGCCAGTGTCTGAAAATGGAGATAAAATGAAGGAAAGGTATGGTGGGATAAAGTCCTTGGCTGCCATCCTGTTTTTTGAGTGCCATCTATTTTACCAACTATTATCATCTTTAGCAATGAGTCACACCGTCCCATGCACCTCGAAAGTACAACAGCTTAGTCATCTTCTCTTCTAGTGAGATTTCAGGTTTGACTTCCTTAGCATTTATTTGTCTTTTAGCAGTCCTTGAATTCTACTCTATCATTTTCAAATGAATTGATTCTCTTCCTGTCAGTTTTTTTTCACTGCCCCCCTTTCACACGCACATGATGGCAGTCCATCAGGGCACAATAAATTAACAGACCTTTCACAAAAGCACACAATTGCAAAGAGGGAAATTAAACAGGGATCATGAACACTAGAATGTGAAAATGAACCATAATATTTTTGAACAGTGTAAAACTGTGAATCTTTGAGTAGTAACTAATTTACTTCCGAAACTTTTTCCAGTAGCTATAATATATGTTGCTTTAAACTGTAAAATAAGCAGTTTTCGAAACTGCTCATTTCCCAAAATGGCTCATCAAACATTTGGGGCCTATGGAAATAGACCAAAAACTCAATTGGCAGACTCTGACAAAGAAAGGGATTGAGCTTTATTAGATCGGATGTGAGAAATGTTTAAACCCAATTGCTAATCCTAACTCTACACCACCACCACCAACAACAACAACAACTTTATTTTTGTACCCTGCCTCCATCTCTCCAAAGGGACTTGGGGTGGCTTACATGGGGCCAATCCTGTTAATTCAATGGGTTCACTCTAGCAATTAGATTTGATCTCTGGGTCCCTTTCATCTCATACTGAGTGCATGTTGGGATGGACAAGAATGTATAGCCATTTTTAAAAAAGTGTTTTAGTTTTTTTTTGCTAAAGTCATGGGACTCTGCCCCCTTAACCCAATTTCATCTGGGTTTTCAGGCCTGTATATGTAGGCCCTGAGTGTTAAGAAGTTAGGAAAATATCACAAACCCAGCTTTAGTGACAAAATCCAGATCACTACATCCTACCTTTCAATCTCTGCTGAATTTTTTTTCCAGCTGGTAGAAAATTTGGCTATAAATGCCAGATTTGAACCTTTTAGTATTACTAGAGAGACACAAGCCCAAAGTGATTTAGAAGTAGACTAAACACACTCCAGGTAACACATAACTGGGCTAGAAAAGACAGTATGAAACAGGTATAAAATAAGCCAAGAGGGGAGTACTTAACCATACACGAATGGCCTGCCATATGTAATACTCAGTTATTTCAAAGTAGAAGCCATTTATTTTGTTTTATGAAATGAAAACACACTTCATTTGGCAAAATCAGTGAATTCCACCCTGAAATGTTCACAGTTTTGCACGGTGCTATTGCACAGATTTCCCCCTTCATCTTAGGAACATGATTCCTGTGATGTTGCCTTGATCAAATGGAAAGTTCCATCTGTTTGCTGACAGAGGGCTAGAATCAGCACATGCCTCCCATAGCTTTCAAGCTACAAGGCTATTCAATGCTAATCAAGGTGATCAATTGCAACATTAACACTTGCCTCAAACATACAAGTCCTTTCTCCTACCCTGGACATTATTCTACAGATATAAACATGCCTCCCATAGTTTCCACAGTTCTTCCAATACTAATAGAACATCATGCAGAACGAAGAACATGCCTTCCAGCATTTGCAATGAAAAACTTTAGTATCTGTCTGGGATCTGAGTGTTTGCAGATGGAGCCCGGTATTCCAAGATACAAAGCCTACGGAAAGTGATCTGTTTATAGTGCCTAGCAGGGAGACACAAACTTCATGACTGGTAACTCCACTTTGCTTTTATCTAGGATGATTGAGGGTCCATCACACTTAAGTGCTATGGTTCCATCTTGAGGAATCCTAGGATTTTTAGTTTAGAGGATATACTAGTGGTGAGAATGGTAGGTTACATACCTGTGACCATCTTTCTTCGAGTGAAGCTCTGTGAATCCACACTTATGAAGTTTGCGCGCCAGCGCGGGCTTCTAACGGAAACTTTCCCAGTTTGAAAAGTTTTGGCGGTAGCTCTGCCCAGCCGGCCCGGAGGGCATAAAGGCGCCTCCATGCGCGCCCACCCCATTCCTACGCCACATTAGCAACTAGGAAAGGGTGGTTTGAGAGAGTGGGGACGGCCGGGCGGGTTCGTGTGGATTCACAGAGCTTCACTCGAAGAAAGATGGTCACAGGTATGTAACCTACCATTCTTCTTCGAGAGCTCTGTGAATGCACACTTATGAAGATTTACCGAGCTAAGGTAAAGGAGGTGGGAACAAACCAGCCAATTCTAGAACAAATGAACAGGTTTATTACAACCACAACACGAATAAATAACACATCAATCATATAAATATGAGTGGAAGGCATGCTCCCACTTGTAAACACAGTGCAACAAGCACCATTCAAGTCAGGCACACAGGCCTCACAGCATAAGTGCAACAAGTGCAGGCACACAGGCCTCATAACTGAGTGCAACCAGCACAACTGAGAACATAAGTGCACAACTGGTGCAACTTGAACCCGTGAGTGGGTAAAGCGCGCTTTACCGGTAGACTGTGCCCCTACCCGGGGCACGGCACACACTTAAACGTTAGCTAGTGCAACCGAAGGAGAAAAAACGTTCGACCGACCGTAACTGTCGACCGAACTGTGCATAGAGGGGAGAGACAGGGCTGCCTACTCGGCACCACCCCGAGGGCCTTTGGGGTTAAGAATCGACCTACCAAAAGCCGCCTCCCTTCCAAACAGGGTGTCTACCCGGTAGTGTGATGTGAAGGTGGAGGGGTTGGCCCAGATGGCCGCCCTACAAATTTGGTCCAGGGGGATCCCTTGGAGAAAAGCGGTCGGCGTGGCTACAGCCCTATTCGAGCGACCCTTGACCCTAGGGGGACACGGCTGACGTGCTATCTGATAGCACAGTTCAACCAGGAAGCCACCCAGTTCGAGAGTCTTTGTGACGACACCGGCAAGCCCAGCTTGTCGGTGGCGTAAGAAACAAAGAGTCTAGTCGACCGACGGTAGTCCGCCGATCGGTCCTTGTAGACCCAGAGGGCTCTCTTGACGTCGAGAGCTCTGAGCGTCGAGTCCGTGTCCCCGGGTTGGGGGGACCCCAAGTCCGGGAGCACAATGTCGGTGTTTACGTGGAACGGAGACACCACTTTAGGCAAAAAAGTGATGTCCGTCCGCAAGATGGCCCTATCTGCTAAAAACAACAAGTAGGGCTCGTCGACACGGAGCGCCGCCAGCTCGGAGGGCCTGCGCGCCGAAGCAATGGCGACCAGGAAGGCCACCTTCCAGGAGAGGAGTCGCAGGTCGATGGACGACAACGGCTCAAATGGTGGAGATGACAGGCAGGCCAGCACCAGGTCGAGGTTCCAACCCGGCGTAGGTGGATGCACCGGGGGCCGGGTGTTGTTGACACCCCTCAGGAATCTCTTGACCATCGGGAACTGGAACAGCGAGGGACCATCCCTCTGCTGGTTCTGCCAGGTGAGGGCCGCCAGGTGGGTCTTCACCGAGGACATGGACAGACCCCTGTCGACCAACTCCGCCAGGAATTCCAGGACCGCCGGGATCGACAGTGGGAAGACGGTGGCGGATCGAGAGGCCTGGAACTTCGCGTGGCGGGCGATGCAAGCCGAATACGCCGCGACGTGGCAGGCTTGTGGGCCGCTGCCAGGGTCGCTGCTACTGCTGGAGAGACGTCTGGCGCTGGTGGATCCTCCATGCCGTTAAGTGCAAGGATGGAAGGTCCGGATGGAGGAGCATCCCTTTCTCCCGGGTCAGCAGGTCTGGCCGGTGAGGGAGTGGCATGTGGTCCTGGCCCGCTAGGTGGAGCAGGGTCGGGAACCAGACTTGTCTGGGCCAGTAGGGGGCGATGAGGATGCAATCGGTCCCCGAGAGCTGGATCTTCTCGACGATTCGGAGAAGAAGCGGGAACGGCGGGAAGAGGTAGAAGAAACCCGTCGTCCAGTCGAGCAGGAGTGCGTCCCCGAGGCATCCCCGGCGTGCATCCGGGGCAAGCCTGGCACCGAAAACTGGCAGTTGGTTGTTTTCCGGCGATGCGAAGAGATCTGCGTCTGGGAATCCCCACCGTTGGAAGACACGGTGGAGCTCGTCCGGATGCAGCATCCATTTGTGGGACGACCAGCTGGTTCTGCTGAGAGAGTCCACCTCCTGGTTGTCGATTCCCGGGAGATGGACAGCTCTGGGGGTTACTTGGTGACGTACACACCACTCCCACAGGCTCTGGGCCAAGGCCAGAAGCTTCCTGGAGCTTGTTCCGCCCTGCTTGTTGACGTAGTACATGGCCACTATGTTGTCTGTCCTGACCAGTACTACATGTCCCCTGACTAGGGGGGCGAAGGCTCGAAGGGCCTTGGCTATGGCCAGGAGCTCGAGGTAGTTGATGTGGTGGAGTCTCTCCACTGCCGACCATTGGCCGTTGATCGACAAGTTGTTCATGTGGCCTCCCCAGGCCAGCATCGAGGCGTCGGTCGTCAGCGTGACGGACGGGGTCAACGTGTGGAAAGGCACTCCTTTGCAGACGTTGGCTTCGACGCCCACCACCGGAGGGAGTCCTTGACCGCCTTCGGGAGAGAGAGTCTTCGAGTGGTGTTCTCTGACCGGATCGAAGTGGTCGAGAAACCAGCGCTATAGGGGCCTGAATCGAGCCTTGCCAGCGGAGTGACTGCCACCGTGGATGCCATGTGGCCCAGCGTGACCTGGATCTGCTTTGCCGTGATGCAGGGGCCGGTGCAGGTATTCACCTCTCGTCGAAGTGCCTGGAATCTGACGTCTGGCAGATAGGCGAGCTGATCGACGGAGTCAAAAATCGTCCCGATGAACTTTATGGACTGGGACGGGGCGAGCTGGGATTTTTCCTCGTTGAGCTGCAGGCCTAATGACGAGAGTAATCGTAGTGCCGTCCAGACCTGGTGATGCAGCAGGTCTGGAGACTGGGCCGCCAGCAGCCAGTCGTCCAGGTACGGGAAAATCCGGATTTTCTGTGCGCAGCCACGACCGACATGCACTTTGAGAATGTCCGGGGAGCCGTCCCGAGGCCGAAGGGAAGGACGTTGAATTGGTACGCCCTTCCTGCCACCTTGAAGCTGAGGAAGCGTCGATGGGCAGGCCTGATCGAGATGTGGAAGTACGCATCCTGAAGATCTATTGAGGCGAAGTGGTCTCCTCTCCGGAGCAGCGGGAGAATGGACGACACTGACACCATCCTGAATTTCCTCGGCGAAACGTACGCGTTTAAGTCTCTGAGGTCCAGGATGGGTCGCAGGGAACCGTCTGGCTTCGGCACGGTGAAATACCGTGAGAAGTATGCCCCTCTTTCCTTGCTCTGGGGGAGCTGTGAAATCGCTCCCTTTTGAAGCAATGCGTCGACCTCCTCCAAGATCACCCTGGACGGCTCTGTCTCGACGATGAACCCCGTTGGAGGAAGCTCGTCGAATTCCAAGGCATAGCCGTCTTCGACAATCCAGAGAACCCATGCATCTGAGGTGATGCGACGCCAGGCATCGATGTAGCGGGCCAGGCGGTCTCCGAATGGTGGGTGAGGTGGTGGAGGTCGAAGGCTGGGAGGAGGCATGGTGGTGGCAGCGGTACCTAGCGACGAGGCGGTGTCGCCCTTCGCCCCGTCAAACGCGGCGATTGGACTGTCCATTGCCATTGTTATGGCGAGGCCTCGATTTGTTACCCTGGCGGGGTCGGTTGGCCTGTTGTTGTTGCTGCCTCGGCTGTTGTTGCTGCTGCTGCTGCTGAGGGGCCGAGTAAGGCCGTGGAGCTTGACGGTACTGTTGTCTGGGCTGGAACTTCGCCCGTTGGTAGTACCTAGGCTTTGGTTGTGGCTGGGGCCGATCCAGCTTGGCCGTCAGGACTCTAAAGTCGTGAGTGGCCTTTAGTTTATCGTCCGTGCCCGCAAAGAACAGTCCCTGGGCATCGAACGGAGATCCTCGATGGTCTTCTTGGACCAAGAGAGACCAGAAGACTTCAGCCACGCGTGTCTTCGAATGGCGACACCGTGGGCCAGCAGCTTTCCTGAGGTGTCCCCGTATGGCGGGCCATCAGGATCTGGTGGTGTGCCAACAACTGCGCCTCTTGGGAGATGGGGAGAAGTGCAGTTTGTTGTTCTTGGGAGAGATCCTGGAAAAAGGGTTGAGCCCTTTCCCACAGGATCTGGTGATAAGCTCCCATGCACGCCCCATAATTGGCCATCTTGGTCAGCAAGAGTCCGGCCTTGTAGATTTTTCGGCCGACTGTGTCGAACCGCTTTCCCTCTTGGTCTGAGGGGGCTGCAGATTCTCGGCCCGAAGACTGGGAGGAGGTGACGATCATCGAGTTGGGAGTCGGGTGATCATGTAGCCAGCTCTTCTCCCTCTCATCTATTTTGTACCATGCCTCGATACGCCCGGACGTAGGAGGGATGGTCGATGGAGTCGTCCACGAGGCCTTCACCACATCTTCCAGTGGCTCCAGCATGGGGAGGTGTGGTTGGGCCGCTTCCTCGACCTGCACCCTGCTGAAAACGGGGCAGGCGCTGGCTCTCGTGGGAACGTAGGGTTGCATCCCCAGAGACCTTGCCATCCGGCCGACCTGTTCACCGAACGCTCTTGCGTTGTCGGTCGGTGAAGACGAAGGTTCCACCTCGCATCCTGTATGGGAAGGGGTCCTGTCCATGTTGAGGGACAGGATGGAGCCCGATCTCGTCGATCGAGGGACCTCGCCATCTTCCATCTCGTCACCCGACCAAGGCCGAACCGTGTCCTGGCTCGCCGTAGGCTGTGACTGAGGCGGCGACCTTGAGGTTGAAGGGGCCGCAGTCATCACGGGGGGGGGAGGTTTCGCTCGGCCGGGGCCAGGGCGAGCCTCGTGGTTTGTCTGCCTTTGTCCAGCGAGGTGACAAACAGTTGTCGGACCGAGGTTTGTCCGGGTGGGATTCGGACGACGGTCTGTACCGAATCCTCCGGTGACACGTGGTGCTCTACCCCTGTCTCCACAGCGAGAACAGGGATAGGCGACGAGTCGGGGCAGGAGACCGAAGACGATGACGTCAGAGTCCTGCGCCTCTTTGGAGATGGCGGTCTCGAGGCTGCGGCCTCCAGAGACTTGCCCGAGTCACAGGAACCAGGCCTCTGGTCTGGGCTCTACGGGCTTCTTCACTCGACCTCCGGAAAGCTATCTCCATAGCCCGATCAGAGGGAGTCCTCGAGATGGCCGACCTCTGGGAGAGGCCCGACGCCATCGAGCTTATCGAAGCTCTACGAGGTGGAGGCAGCTGGACCGTTTCGGTGGTCACGGTGCAGGGCCTCTTCGACGCCGAAGTCTTCGAGGAGACAGAGGTGTTCTTCTCCTTCCGTGGACGCTTCTTCCCGGCCGAGTGAGCGGTCGGCACGGTGGGGACCGAAGCAGCCGCCTCGGACCCCAAGGAGGCAGATGGGACAGCCGTCGCCATCTCCGGAGGGCAGAGAGCACGCTCCGTAAGGTAGGCCTGAAGCCTGCGGGCTCTCGCCGCCTGGTACTCGATGAGAAGGCCTGGCAGTGTCGGCAGGTCGAGACGACGTGTCCCTCCCGAGACACCGAAGGCACTTCGAGTGACCATCGCAATCCGGGATCTTGCTACCGCAGGATAAGCACCTTTGAAACTGGTTGTGGACATGCTATGCTCACACAACCAGCCGTATTTCCGATGTTGCCCAAGTGGCGGAAAACAAAGGAATGGGGTGGGCGCGCATGGAGGCGCCTTTTATGCCCTCCGGGCCGGCTGGGCGGAGCTACCGCCAAAACTTTTCAAACTGGGAAAGTTTCCGTTAGAAGCCCGCGCTGGCGCGCAAACTTCATAAGTGTGCATTCACAGAGCTCTCGAAGAAGAACACTAGTGTCTCACCACCCTATAAGCCCCAGGATTCCATAGGTGCAGGTAATCATAACCTTGTAATTGTGCTGTGTGAAAGAGTCCCAAGAATGTGTTCTGCACAAAGGAATGGAATGGATTTCACAGGTGTGGAGAGATTTTCTGTGGAGATAATTTGGTGTGACTGTTGTTTGTGTGAAACTACTAGAAATAGAAAACCTTGTTCACTGTTCAGAGATCTACCAGTTGATCTCAATCTACCTTGTACATACTCTTGATATACAGCTTTCTTACCTCACTCTCTCAAAGATAACTTTGCTGATCAATAGTTGTCAGAAGGACCAATCAAAACAATTTGATTTACTATGTAGAGAGTGATAAACCTCCACTAGTGCCAGTCATTAAATGTCCAAGGTCAAGAAACTGAGAAAGTCAGCCAGAAGGTGAAACAAACCAGACACACACGGAAGAACACTAGGGTCCATTTGAGGAGTCACAGAAATCATTCATGAGGTGTAGCAGACATTTCTTCCAGCAGCCAAACTGCATTTGTGGCTTACCTTTTCTATTAGACGTACTCTGATTTCTCATTAGATTGTTCAAACTTTTCACTTTTTTCTACATAGGATGTGATAGCTCAGGCAGGACAGTTTGGAAAGTTTGAAGTAAGCTGCAGATATTTTCAGCTTGTCCTTCTAGCCAACACTCTCACCCTTAGATTACTTAATTCTTCCTTAGACTAGGCTATTGTGGGCATCATTGGATGATTTTGGGAGGGAGGGGGGCTATTAAGGAACCACCTTACCCTATCCCCAGTTCTTTGCAAACATTTTTGAGTGTCCTAGATCATGGTTAGCTTGGAGCAGAGAAGGTTAAGAGGTGATATGACTGCCATGTTTAAATATTTGAAAGGATGCCATTTTGAGGAGGGGCAAGCTTGTTTTCTGTTGCTCTACAGACTATATGGAGCAATGGATTTAAACTGCAAGAAAACTGCAATCACACCCTAAATATTAGAAAGAAATTCCTGATGGTAAAAGCTGTGTGACAATGGAATATGCTGTCTGAGAGTATGGTGGAATTTTTAAAGCAGAGACTGAATGGCTGTCTGTCGAGAGTGCTTTGATAGTGTGTTCCTGCATGGAAGAATGGGTTTGAACTGAATGACTTTTGTAGTCTCTTCCAACTCTATGAGTCCATGATTCTGCCTCCAGACACTTTCCTGGGGATACAGTTATCTTCTCAGGCCCCATCTACATGGAGCATTTAATGCAGTTACAAACCAGTATTGAAGAAAGCAGTTTTGTTGTGCATATAATTGCATGGTAAATCCTGGAACTAGAAAAAAAAGAGAATCTGGGATATTTTTGAAAAAAGCTGGACAAATGGGATGGCAGAGGATTAATTAGGTCTGTCCTTTCCAAATCTTTGGGAACAGTTGTAGGGTATCTCCATTCTGTCATTTCTTCCAAACAAGGTGGTCTTCTAAGCAGTCTTCAACCACTTCCACACTCAATGTTGTGGTTACTAAAAATTTTTCTATACTCCTTGGCTATGGCCAGTATTTTAGTATACTGTGCTTGATTGTGGTAGGAATCAAATGTTTGCTTTTAAATAATATTTTTAAGGTATATGGGTTTCCCTGAGAATGCCAACTTCTCCTTAGCCATTTTCCAATGGCTCCATTTAGCCTACAATCATAAGAGCACGTTTCCACCTGAGTTGCTGACCAATGGAGTGATTACAAAGCAAAATTGTTTCATGTGCAGTACCCCCCACACACACACCATAAATAATCATAACATAAACTCTATTTGATGCATTAAACTATTAAACTTCTGAATATATATATATATATATATATATATATATAGAGAGAGAGAGAGAGAGAGAGAGAGAGAGAGAGAATTTGCTTTGTTGAACAAAAGTATTTTCTGAATAGAGTTTGGTGAATGGACAGAACTTTCAAAACTTTTGAAAAATAAAAAAGAACAGGTTGACAGGTTGCTTTTACTAAAAGATTAAAAATTAAAACAGCTGTAAATAAATACATATACTATACATAGCCTCACTTTTAAGCTTGCATGGCTGCATGCGTCAACTCAAATCAACTTTTTGTTTTGTTGCAGAGTTTATATGCTGAAAGCAAGCTGAAGCAAGGTCTACTTGAAATGAGAAGACTTCAGTGTCTAAAGGGCCTTTGTTTTAACCATTTAGCCCCTTCTTACATTTTTGTCTGACCTATATAGTTTTAATACGACTTATTTTTCAATACTTTAGCTTCAAGTAGCACTGGGTCAAAAATTGCTGCTCCTAAAATAATTCTTGCTGTGGCACTTTGCCCTGTGATGGATTAACAACCTGTGTGCATTCAAGTCATTTCTGACTTTTGAGGACCCCAAAGCAAATCTATAATGGTGTTTTAGTGTATGACTTGCCCAAGGTTACCTAGTGGGTTTTGATGGCTGAGTACGGTATTCTCCAGAGTTGTAATCAATTGCTAAAACCACTACACCATGCTGGTGCACCTCATTTTTGTGTCCTGTCATTGAGGCAATTCATTTTGGAAGGCCATGGGGGTGTGGCTTTTCTTTTATACCTTGGGGAAAACTGCCTTATAAGTGGTTGTTGACTTCCAAATCAGTGGACTAGATTTATACCAGGTTTTAGTTGAGAGTTAAAAGGAACTATCCAGAGTACCAGACCTATCCAGGCTGATACCAACAATAGAATCCATGTGAGACAGCCAGTGTGATATAGTTGAGCATCAAACAATGACTCTGGAGACCAAGCAAGTTGGCTTGGCTTCTGCCTTTTAAAACCAACCCTTTACACACCAACTCTTTAAAGTAGGCCAATTCCATTACACACACCAACCCTTTAGGATAGGCCAATCCATCACATATGGAAACTCATTGAATGAATTTGAGTGAGTTGCACACTTTCAGCCATAGAAGATTCTTAAGAGAGGTTCACTTTAGTGTCTCTGGGTTAAATAATGGGGCAAAAAGGAAAAGAGTTTATAATAGACTAAAAAAGGAGAAAGCGAATATAATCGCTATCCAGGAGACGCATATTAAAAAAAACGAGGAGCACTACTTAAGAAGGGATGATATAGGTGAGGTATTTGTAGCCTCAATAGAGAAAAAAAGAGGGGTGGCACTGTTTGTGAAATCTAACTTGAATCCCAAAAAAGTCTTTGGAGATAAGGAAGGGAGATACCTCGGGGTGATTATCAAAGTGGAAAAAGAAATCATTCTAATATGTAACGTATACGCGCCGAATGATACCAAACAGAGCTATTTCAGAAAATTGAATAGAGAAATAGAGAAAGTGGAGTATGATAACATCATAATCCTCGGAGACCTAAATGGGGTGACTGACCCAAAAATGGCTAAAAATCCAGCAAGAATGGGAAAAAAGGGACAAAATGGAAAGTTACCAAAAGTTTTTTTAGCCTAAAAGATAAATTGGAAATAAGGGATGTGTGGAGGGTGGCCAATCCCCAGGAAAGGATTTCACCATTTTCTCCGACCGTCCTGGTCAAGGATAGATGCAATCTGGGCCTCAAAGGGCCTACTACCCAAAATACAAAAAATAAAAATAAAAGCAAGATATTTGTCGGATCACTGTATGATACTGATGGATTTTAAAGTGAAAAGGCCTGAGTTTAGATGGAGGTACCCAACAGAAATAATAAAAGATAGGGAGGCATTAGAACGCACAAGAAAGGAGATGGTAGAATTCTTCGAAATAAATAGCAAAGGAAACGAGAACTTAAGCCTAATCTGGGACACAGGGAAAGCATATATGAGGGGACTCTATATGAGACAACAAGCCTTCTGGAGGAAAAAAAGGGAGAAAGAATCCCAGGAGATAAAATGCAGGATAGAAATACTGGAGAAAGAGTTGAAGATGAAACCGGGAAACAAGAGACTAAAGAGTGAGATAGAAGGGTGGAGGAAACAATTGGACACAATTGAATTAAGAAAGCTAGAAACCAATTTGAAATAGCTAAAACAGAAGTATTTTGAATCAGCCAACAAACCTGGTAGGTTGTTGGCGTGGCAACTGAAGCAAAAAAGAAAACGAAATTGGACAGAGAAATTAAAAGTAGACCAAAAGGAATGTAACACAGCGGAAGAAATGAAGGAAGTGATAGAAACATACTTCTCCGGCTTGTATAAAGAGGAAGAAATTAGAGAGGAAGAGGTGGTAGAATACATAAGTAAGAAGAAATTGGGGAAGATTACAGACGAGGAAAGAGAGAATTTAAACAAAAGGATAACAAAGGAAGAGATAGAGGAGGCCATAAAATCGATGAAAGGGGGAAAAACAGCTGGACCAGACGGGTACCCGGCAGAGTACTATAAAGCATACAAAGACACCCTAATCCCAATAATGGAAAAACTATTTAACAATGTAAAAGAAGAAGGCGTTATTCCCGAAACATGGAGAGAATCCAACATAACCCTGATAAGTAAGGAAGGGAAAGACCCAACCAGTCCGACAAACTACAGACCAATCTCCCTGCTAAATGTAGATTATAAAATATTTACACACATCATAGCAGAAAGATTTAAGATATTTCTGAACAATTGGATAAAAGAGGACCAAAATGGCTTTCTGCCTAAAAGACAGTTAGCCACAAATGTAAGAACTATACTAGGCCTATTAGACTATTATGAAAAAAACATTAGCAGGGAGATTGCAATGGTGTTTGTGGACGCGGAAAAAGCGTTTGATAAGATCAATTGGGTCTACATGAGAGAACTTCTAAGGGAAATAGATGTTGGATTCTCATTCATGAAGATCATACAGGCTATTTACACTGAACAATATGGCAGGGTAATAGTAAACCAAGAGAGAACAAATAAGATCAAGATACAAAAGGGGGTGAGACAAGGGTGCCCCCTCTCCCCCCTATTGTTCATTTTTATGCTAGAAACTCTGCTGGAGGAAATCAGAAGTGATAGAAACCTTAAGGGGGCGAATATAAAGAAAAACCCAATAAAAGTTCTTGCTTTCGCAGACGACCTGGCCTTGATTGTAGAGAATCCAAGGGATCATATTGGACAGTGGATCGACAAAATCGAAAAATTTGGAAAGGTGGCGGGTTTTAAAATCAATAAGGAAAAAACACAAATTTTAGTTAAAAATATGAATGAGGAGGCAAAAAACAACTCCAAGAAAAGATGGGGATGATAATAACGAATAAGGTGAAATACCTGGGAGTGACTATAACCCCCAAAAATTCGAGACTTTTCAAAAATAACTATACAGTAAAATGGGAAGAGATCCAAAAAGACCTGAACAACTGGTCGAAGCTCAATTTATCGTTTCTTGGGAGAGTGGCATCTGTCAAGATGATGGTTCTACCCAAGCTAAACTTTCTCTTTGCATCCCTCCCCATAGCCAGGAACGAGGCACAGTTTAACATCTGGGATAAAGATCTTTCAAAGTTTATATGGGGTGGAAAGAAACCCAGAGTAAGATGGAAAATACTACAACAAGTAAAGGAAAAGGGTGGGATAGGAGTCCCAAACCTGAGATGTTACTTTGAAGCCAATTGCCTCAACTGGCTGGGGGAGTGGTGCAGATTGAAAAACGATAGACTCTTAGAACTGGAAGGATTCGACCTGAAATTCGGGCTGCATGGATACTTGTGTTATGATAAATTGAGGGTGGATAGGAACTTTACAAACCATAGCACAAGAAATACTCTATTAAGAACTTAGAATAAATATAAAAAAAAATTTGGGGCGAAAATTCCATTATGGGTGTCTCCGATGGAAGCGTATAGAATTCGTCAACTTGACAGTAAGAGATGGCTGACCTATAGGGAAACTCTGAGATGGGATGGCAATACCTATGAGTTACGGACCAAAGACCAGATTGAGACCGACAGAGAAATTGATTGGTTCTCCTATTTGCAAATAAGAGAAAAATTTAAGGAAGACAAAAAAATCAGATTTGAAGACACGTTAAATGAAGTAGAAGAGATAATTTTTGATGAAAAAAGGAAGAAAGTCAGACGATTATATAAAATCATATTAAATTGGGACCAATCTGGGGCCAAGAGGGAGAATTATAAAGTACAATGGTCCAGAAACATAGGGTTCAAGATAAAGGAGGAGACTTGGAGAACTATCTGGAGAAATAATGTCAACATCTCCTACTGTCATAAATACAGGGAAAGTTGGATTAAGGTAATATATAGGTGGTACCTCACACCAAACAAATTAGCGAAAATATACAAAAACCAAAATCCGGATTGCTGGAATTGTAAAAAGAAGAATACAGGCACATACTTCCATATGTGGTGGATGTGCCCCAGAGCAGAAAAGTTTTGGGGTGAGATACACACTGAACTGGAAAAAATGCTTAATAGAGAGATAGAGAAAAGCCCAGAATCATTCCTCTTAGGTATAGTGGACACTACATGGGACAAGAAAGATAGAGACCTATTCATTCTGACCACCACGGCGGCAAAAATGGTAATGGCCAAATATTGGAAATCACAAGAGGCCCCCACAAAAGAGGAATGGCAGACGAAAATTATAGAGACGGTCCAGATGGAAGCTATGACAGAGGCCCTAAGGGAAGAGCGAAAGACAAATAAGACAATGGGGAAAAACAACAAACGGGATTGGTCAGACTTAATAGACTACTTTAAGAGGGAAAAAGGTATAGAGCTTAAGGTGTTAAGCTTGTGAAGGGGGGCAGAGAGAGGAGTATAAAGAGGCGCTGGGGGCCGAGAGGGGGGGAGGGGGAAGGAAGGGAAAAGAGGAGAGAGGGGGGAAGGCAAAGGGGATATGTTTGTAACCCAGGATTTTTTGTATATAGAGAACAGCACCCAAATACCCCGAGTGAGCTAATGAACGAAAGAGGAGAAGCTAATCAGCCAAAGAGGTCGAAAGGAAGAGAAATTATGTCAAGCCTTCAAATCTATATCACTCTGTTAAAGCAAGGGGAGCATTGCTCCCTAGCTTCTTTTACACTCTAAGATACACACTTTTTCTTGGTCTCTTGACCTCTTTACGGACTTTCTGTTTCTATTCTAGACCCCCAGAGTAAGCAACTCTGGAGATACAGTCTTACGATGTCATGTTGTTTTTAATTCTTTTCTGTTATATGTCTGAAAACTTAATAAAGACTTTTCAAAAAAAAAAAGGATAGGCCAATCCATCACATATGGAAACTCATTGAATGAATTTGAGTGAGTTGCACACTTTCAGCCATAGAAGATTCTTAAGAGAGGTTCACTTTAGTGTCTCTGAAACAACTTGAAAGTACATGACAACAGGAATCCGTGTCCTAATTGTCAGAGAAAAAACAACACAACCCGCAGGTAGGTAAATGATTTATAGTTCCTTTATCACATCCTCACTGGACTAATTATCTCAGGGCAATTAAATCAAACCAAAACATTGTAGAGTCTTTTATCAGTCGTTTGCAGAGTTTTACTGCACAGCCTCTGATCTTGTTGCTTCTTACTTGAACTCTGACTTTCATCCAAACTCACACTGAAGGTTTTCATCTTGACTCATTGCTTATGTACAGTGGGTGTGGAATTTATTTTTTTGTTAGACATCGTATATCATAACAAATTTGTTAAATTCATACTTAAGATGCAATATCTGATGCTTGGGCATGACCCACACTAAAAACTTAAGAATCAAAACTTACCCAATACTTTTTATTTGTATTTTGTAAATACAAATAAAAAAGTCAATTTCATTTTTAGAAAGACAAAATGGCTGCCTTTCCTCTTTAAATTAATGGCTTCTCACCATGAGGAGAGGGAAGCAGCAGGGAGAAAGCAGAGTTTGCTGGAAAAGAGACTGAAAAAGCACAGAATTCTGGGAAATATAGTTTGGGAAGGTGAGGAGCCATATGCCAGATAATTCAAAAAAACTGCCCTAAACTACATTTCCCAGAATCCTGCTCAGCATCAGAAAGCCCTAATCAGGATAGGGGAGAGACTTGTCCTTCCATAGCAGCAGCCAACCAGAATTCCAATATGCTGTTGAATCTGCAAAGAGGAGACTGACTGATACTTCTAGTAAGTAAATCTCTGTGCTAGGCTGGGAAGAAGTCTCTAAATGGAAGTTCTACTGGTTAATATGAGATACATTCAATAAGATAGCTGTTGTGGCTTTTTTATTATTAAACAAACCCTTTTTTATCAAAACTTTAAAATGTATCCTAAAATCAGGATACATTCATATATCAAATATTCATAGATGTATGAATATTCCTGAAAGTTGGGAGGAATGATCCCCTGTTATCTTGTGTCATTGTATAGAACATTCAAGGAGATAGTTCTTGTATTTTTTTGAATGTTTTTTTTATTTTAAAAAATGAAATTTTCCCCAAAATGATGTGGATAAGTGAAATGTTCTGAAACTTGATGGGCTAACAGTGGTAAATGTGTTCTACAATTCTAGCAAGATTCTCCAATAGCTGTAAAACTGAGGGAGAAAGGAGCCCCTGAAGTTTTTCCACTTGAGCAATTACTATAATGAAAAAGTAACGAAATTTCATTATTCTTGTTATAGCAACAACATTTTCATTAGCAACACTTTAGAAACAAAACACTGGCACCCCCCCCCCCCTAATTTTGTAATGGGTTTTGAAACATTTTTTCAGCAATTGGGCAGTCCCAACGTACAGCTACAGTATATACACATCCGGATCCATAGTGACAATACAGCGAAAAGCGATGATCATGGTAAGATCTGCATGGCAAGAGAGAGTGCACATTCTTGCCACTTACTTTTATATCCATAGGCTTCTTATCATTAAACAAGTCATTGCTTAACCCTTCAGTAGATGTGTGTGTGTGACCACATGTCTATTAAAACTGTACTTTCCAAACAGTGATACACAATGGAGTTACAGAATTTCTGTCTAACTGCATTATCTACCTAACACTAATGACATAGGAAACATCAGTTGCCAGTGCACATAAAGAAGTTGTTTCAGTCTAGTTTTAAGCTAAAAATTACCACTTATTTTGTTGCAGATACTTCCTTACTCTGTGTTTGAAGGTGCTGTGAATAACTTGGCTTCTTTCAACATCTCTAGGCCATAAGGCAAAACTCAGGGTATGGAGCACAGGAAGAGGAGTGTCACAATGCAAGACCTTGGCCGGCCCCTTAATCACACACACAGAGACGGTAATCAGCTAACTACTTTATTGAAGAATAAGAAACAGTTGAAAAGGTAATTGTCCATAAAAGTATCAAAAGTAATCCAATAGGTAAAAGGTAATGTCCAAAAACAAACTTGGCATGGAAGATTCCAAAGACTTGGCAGGGCTCCGCTCAACACAAGCAGATCAGGGAACGGGACAAAGTTGCAAGATCCAAGGCACTCCTTGGCAGGCCACTAGCCCAAACTTAGCTCCGTGGTCTTGGCTCGCTACACGTCTGCATAGGATAGACGTGGCCGAGGTACTGAGGATCCGTTCCCACGGATCCTATACTTAATCCCCTTGGCGAGGCCCCTGACGCTCTAGGCTTCTCCTCCTCCAATCTGTGCTGCGGGACCTCGGCCGGTCTAGACTGTGGAACCAGCCCCTCCTGCTAGCCTCAATGCTCCGTCTCCTATCAAAGGTTCGACCTTGCCTCCCAGCACCTGGTTCCCTATCTTTGTGAGAGTCGAACTCCCCATCTGCTTCCCGGGCTTCTCCCAGAAGGCCCAGCTACCTCAAAATCCCCTTCTTCCAGCCCCTCCAAATCCTCCTCAGAATCAGCTGGCTCCAATGCAAGTGGGACCCCCGGTGCTGCCCCCTGCCCTCCAGGCACGAAAGAGAACTGGGTTGCTACACTATCCCCCCCCCCCCAGGGCCCCTCCGAGGCCTCCCTCGAGGCTTGGGCTTATCAGGGTACTTGCGGTGAAACCGAGCAACAATGTCCGGGGCGTGAACATCTCGAGCCGGCGTCCAAGAGCGCTCTTCCGGTCCGAAGCCTTTCCAGTCAATCAAGTACTTCAGCTTCCGGTATCGGATGCGCGCATCCTGGATGTCCTGCACCTCGAACTCCTCCTCTCCGTCACGCATCACAGGAGGAGGGGGCGGCTGCGTCACATCAGGCCGCACCCCCTTCGCCGGGCGGAGCAAGGAACGGTGAAACACAGGGTGAATCTTCATGTCCGCTGGGAGTTGTAGTTTGAAAGCCACAGGGCCCACCTTCTCCAACACCTTGTAGGGACCCAGAAATCTCGCATCCAGTTTGCGGCTAGGTCGCTGTGTAGGCAAGTTCTTGGTAGACAGCCAAACTTTGTCTCCCACTTGAATCTCAGGACCCTCTTGGCGCCGCCGATCAGCCATCCGCTTGTAATCCGCCTTCGCCTGGTCCAATTGAGTACGTAGCAAGTCTTGAAGCGCGGTGAGCTCCTGATGCCAATCTTCAGCCACCGGCACTTCGCCCGACGGAGCCACCGGAGGGTAGAACCGAGGATGGTGTCCATAGTTAGCAAAGAAAAGAGTCTCTTAGATGGATTCCTGCATCGCATTGTTGTAAGCAAACTCTGCCAAAGACAACAAGGACGCCCAGTTGTTTTGCTGATAGTTGACATAGCACCGCAGATACTGTTCCCACGTGGCGTTAACCCTTTCGGTTTGCCCGTCAGTCTGGGGGTGATGGGCTGTCGACATCCGGACATCAATCCCCAGCAACTTCTGGACAGCCTGCCAGAACTGGGAAGTGAATTGTGTGCCGCGGTCCGTCACCAAACTCTGTGGAAGGCCATGCAAGCGAAACACATGTTGCACAAACATATCAGCAGTCTCTTTAGCAGTAGGCACCCCCACACAGGGAATGAAGTGTCCCATCTTGGTGAAACAGTCCACCACGACCAGGATCGTGGTGAACCCCTTGGACTTGGGCAGGTCAGTAATGAAATCAGCCGAAATCATTTTCCAAGGAGCAGTAGGAGTCGGGAGCGGCTGGAGCAAACCGGCCGGCTTGCCCCCTTGGTTCTTAGCCCGCTGGCACACAGGGCAAGAGCTCACATAGTCCTCCACATCCCTCCGCACTTTAAGCCACCAGAAGTCCCGTAGCACCAACTGTAGGGTCTTGAAGAGCCCAAAGGGTCCTGCGGCCCGGCTATCGTGGCAAAGTTTGAGAATGTCCTCCCGCTCGGGCCCAGGGGAAACATAAACAGACTCGCGGTGGTAGAGCACCCCGTTCTTTACCTGGAAAGGAGCTTGCACCCCCTTAGTCAGCTGCTCTTGTACCTACGGGTCACCCCGTTGGCGAGCCTGAATCCGGTCACTCAGAGTTCTCTTGTCCCCGGGGCTGGCGGGGCCACCGGGGTTTTCACAGGGGCCGCTCTAGCGGCAGCAAAGTTCTCCACTTTGAGCAGCCGTGTCTCGGAAAGCCCTTCTCCACCTCTGACATACTCCGGCTTCCGGGACAAAGCGTCGGCTTGCTTGGTCTGCTTGGGGGTCACATAGTGGATTCGGAAATTGAATCTCTCAAAGAACAGGGACCATCTCTGCTGCCTCTGGTTCAATTTGCGCTGGGTCTTCAAGTGCTCCAAATTCGGTGGTCGGTGTGAACTTCCACGGAAATTTGGCCCTTCAAGCAGATGTCTCCAGACTTCAAAAGCTACTTTAATGGCCAGGAGCTCCTTCTCGCAAATGGTATAGTTCTTTTCTGGTGCCATCAGCTGCCGGGAGTAGTAAGCACAGGGCAAAATGTCCGTCCCCTGCGGTTGTAGCAGGATCGCTCCCACTGCTACATCCGAAGCATCAGCTTGCACGATGAAAGGGGTGCGGGGGTTGGGATGCTGCAGAAGCGGCTGGGTGGTGAACAGCTGCTTCAACTTCCGAAACCCCACGTCTGCCTCCGATGTCCACCGGAACGGCACCTTTCCTCGCAAACACTGGGTGATGGGATCAGCCCACTTGACAAAATCAGGAATGAACTTTCTGTAGTAGTTGGCAAAGCCCAGGAATCTTTGAATGTCTTTTTTGCTGGCGGGGGCCGTCCAGTCGGCCACAGCTTGGACCTTGGTATCATCCATGGCTATGCCCGTGGGAGAGATACGGTAGCCCAGGAAATCCACCTCATGTAGATCAAAGGTGCATTTCTCCAGCTTGGCATAGAGGCTGTGGTCTCTTAGTCTCTGGAGCACTTCCTTGACATGGTGGTCATGGGTCGCCTGATCCGGAGAAAAAATCAGCAGATCGTCCAGATAGCCTGCCAGATAACGATCTAGCAGATCTCGGAAAATGTCATTCATGAAATGTTGGAAGCAGGCTGGAGCATTGCACAACCCAAATCCCATTACCAGGTATTCGAAGCTCCCCCACTTGGTCTGGAACGCAGTCTTCCATTCGTCACCCTGGCGGTTCCACACAAGATTATAAGCACCCCTCAGGTCCAGTTTAGTGAACACCTTGGCTCCCCGCATCCGCTCCAACAGCTCGGGGATCAGGGGTAGGGGGTAGCGGTTCCGAATCGTGATCTTGTTGAGCTCCCGATAGTCATTACAGAGCTGCAACTCCCCCGATTTCTTCTTGACAAACAGGATTGGCGCCCCGGCTGGGGACTGAGAGGGCCGGATGAACCCCTTCCGCAGGTTCTCATCCAGAAACTCTTGGAGAGCCTGTTGCTCTGGTTCCGAGAGAGGGTAGAGTCTCCCCCGCAGGATAGGGGCTCCGGGTTCCAATTCGATGGCGCAATCGTAGGGTCGGTGGGGAGGCAAGCGCTCTGCCTCCTTCTCGCTGAAAACATCCCAAAACCCGGCGTACTTTTTGGGCAACGTAGCAACTTGCTCCACCTCTTGAGCCTGGCAGGCCCGGGCCGTCATGCAGTGTCCCTGGCAATGTTCAGAAGAAAATTGCAACTGTCTCTTGGCCCAGGAGATCTGGGGATCGTGGAGCGTGAGCCACACAATACCCAGGATGACTGGGAAATCGGACAATTGGTCACAAGGAAAGAGATCTCTTCTTTGTGAGAGCTTGTCCACATCTTGGTAGGAGCAGTATATTGAGTCACGGCCCCGGCTTTCAGGGTTCTCCCATCAATAGTCTGTACGCCCTTAGGCTCTTGGAGATCATGGAACTGTAATCTGGCAGACTTGGCGTAGTCTGCGTCGATGAAATTACTGGTGGCCCCCAAGTCGATCATGGCATGGACCATCATCGGCCCCTTCTCTGGCGACCAGAGGGCGACCATCACCAGGAACAATTGTCGAGTCTTGGGTTCTGGGGGGAGGTTAGCGACGGTGGCCGAGTTAGCGAACCCTCTTAAACTCGGCCGACCACTTCCCCCGCCGCCTGGATTGCTTCTTCGGCCTCTGGGGCCCCTCCAAGCGCGGCAGAGACCCGGGGGTCTTTCCGCGCGGTTTCTGGGGGCATTCTCTAGAAAAATGTCCAGCCCCCCCACAGTACCAACACAAATTTAGCCACTGGCGGCGGGCTTTCTCGGCGGCATCCACCTTGGGCCTCACATGCCCTAGCTGCATCGGCTCCGGTTCATCCATGGGTTGGGGAGCCGGGGCAAACTGCCGGAATGAGAACTGACTAGCCCCCGTCTCCTTCCAGACCGCTGGCCTCTCCCTGGAACCTTTGTCCCATCGCCTCCGGGTCTGCAATCCCGCCTCCACTCATAAGCTCACGGTGATTGCCTCCTCTAGGTCTGCGGGCCGGGCGGCCCCTCTCAGGATCTCTTGCTGCATCTCCTGTGACAACCCTTTCATATACTGGTAACGTAGGGCAGCGGGGTTCCATTCCACTTGGGCCGTCAGTACCCGGAAACGGGAGATATACTGGGACAACGACATGTCCTTCATCGACAACCGGTCCAACTCTCTTTCCGCCAGCTCAGCATTCACGGGGTCCCCCCAAGTCTTCTTGATGGCCTCCAGGAAAAGGGCCACCGTGGCCATTTGGGGAGATACTGCCTTGATCAGCGTGGTCATCCATGCTGCCGCCGTCCCTTCCAGGAGCGTGTAAACAAAGCCCACCTTGGCTCGATCAGTGGCGAACTCCGTGGGCCGCAGCTCCAGGTACATCTCCACTTGTCCAATGAACACGTCGACTTGAGCCGGGTTTCCCCCGAACCGTGCCGGAGTAGACACTGAAGGGTGCCGGCCCGCTCTGGCCCGTAGTTCTCCCAGTTCCTGCTGCATCTCCGTAATCTGAGCGGCGGTCAGATTCGCCATGGCGCCGGCTCGCCGTCCGCGTTTCTTGGGGCGTCCCGTGATGTGAAAAGGGGTTCGTGGAGTACCTCGGCCAACTGTCACAATGCAAGACCTTGGCCGGCCCCTTAATCACACACACAAAGACGGTAATCAGCTAACTACTTTATTGAAGAATAAGAAACAGTTGAAAAGGTAATTGTCCATAAAAGTATCAAAAGTAATCCAATAGGTAAAAGGTAATGTCCAAAAACAAACTTGGCATGGAAGATTCCAAAGACTTGGCAGGGCTCCGCTCAACACAAGCGGATCAGAGAACAAAGCAAAGTTGCAAGATCCAAGGCACTCCTTGGCAGGCCACTAGCCCAAACTTAGCTACGTGGTCTTGGCTCGCTACAGGTCTGCATAGGATAGACGTGGCCGAGGTACTGAGGATCCGTTCCCACGGATCCTATACTTAATCCCCTTGGCAAGGCCCCCGATGCTCTAGGCTTCTCCTCCTCCAATCTGTGCTGCGGGACCTCGGCCGGTCTAGGCTGTGGAACCAGCCCCTCCTGCTAGCCTCAATGCTCCGTCTCCTATCAAAGGTTCGACCTTGCCTCCCAGCACCTGGTTCCCTATCTTTGTGAGAGTCGAACTTCCCATCTGCTTCCCGGGCCTCTCCCTCGGTTGTTTCCCACATTCTTTCTTGTGAACCTCGCCCCCTGGCCGTTCATAATCTTCACTTTCGAATTCCGTCTGGCCTTCCTGCATCTCGTAAGGATCAGGCCAGCCGTCATCCCAGGCCAGGCTTTCTGTGGGGGAAGAAGGCCCAGCTACCTCAAAATCCCCTTCTTCCAGCCCCTCCAAATCCTCCTCAGAATCAGCTGGCTCCAATGCAAGTGGGACCCCTGGTGCTGCCCCCTGCCCTCCAGGCACGAAAGAGAACTGGGTTGCTACAAGGAGAAAGTTTAGGTGGCTATAAAAACTGGGCATTCCTCTCTAACAATTCCCAGCTGGTACCTGGCTCCCTCACTCTGGTATCATAATGCCAGAAATGAAAGGAAAAAACAAGCAAGAGGGACAGTGGGTGTGTGATGCAATTGATGTGATCTGGCCATTTGGAGCAAGACATAGGGAAGCTTGGTAGTGATGTGACTGACAAAAAAAACCTGTAGAACTGGGTAGCAAATTTGACAGTGTTGCTCCCCCATAAAAAATGCCAACTCCCTAACAAAATTTTCTTCCATTGTCCAAACATCTAGAATTTCAGATAATGAGACTTTAAAACTTGTTTTGACCTACAACTCTCATATTTTTGGTGTTTGCATTCTCATAGTAACTTAGCTTTGGACCTGAACTGTATTTCTGAATGTTTGCTTAAAGATTTAAGTTACTACAATACTATACATTTGGGGACTAAAGGAAATTTTTATTGGACGACAGAATTCTTGTTTGGGGATAATGCTTTCCATTTGCATTGCCCCTCATAGCTACACTCTGAGCAGCAGGATCAGCGTTAGAGTGTGCAAATGTTACTTCAGATGATCTTTGAGTCCACCTCCTAGCATTCCTGACTTTTGGCTATGCTGACTAGAGTTGATGTATGTTCTATTCAGAATTTGATAACCACAGAAATCCCAGTAAACACTTCTGTCCCCCCCCCCCCGTGTGTGTGAGAGAGGGGGGGGGGAGGGAGAGATAGGATAAAGGGAACAAGGAGCAAGCATTCTAAAGTAAGCAGAACATTTTCTCCAGATATTTTCTTCTTTTCGGTATCCAAATGCACTCCAAATTAAATTTACACTGGAACCCACAGGGACAAAATGTCATAACACAGTACAGAAGAATCGAATGTTTTATGAAAAATTAAACAAAATATAGTATTTCTTTATAGAGATATATGTATATGACAGATGTCTTTAAAAGAGCAGTAGAATCAAAACTGCTTAACAGATTACAAGGTGCCTACATGATCCATGGCAGGCACTTGCTGTCATAATCACACACAGGCATGAGTTGCCTTTGCATAATGCAAAAGATATATACATTTATTATCACAACTCCAGGATTTTAAGTCATACAGCCCGAGGGTGTCCTGTTTCCCTTTCAGTCTGCTGATAAATTGGGAAAAGGGAAACCTTCAGGTTCTTCCACAGGTCTCTTCTGCTCCTGGTCTATATGTATATCTTCTCACCATACCTGTTGCATTGCATATCTGGCATTCTAATCATTAAGCAACAGGGATGGGAATCATGCAGTACTCCTAATTTTGTTGAAATACAACGCCTAGCATTTCCTACCATTTCCCGTGAAGACTATGGATCTTATCACAAGGATGATGTTCAGCATTGTGATTTAGCAGCCTCTGTGGGGAATCTGGGCAGCAGCGGGGCAATCACGGCACCCTGGCTAGCAGTTGACACTTCTCCATTACACCTGGGGAAGCATTGCCAAGAGGCTTAACTGTGCGATGGCCCATTGTTCTTAATGGAACACATGGAGGTTACATGCTGCCGTTCCAGTTCACCCACGAAGCCTGGTCAGAAGTCAGCCTACATCGTCTGGTGGGTGGTATGGGGTTCTGTGAGTCAACTGGAGCAGAAGCATCAGAGGATGTTTTTTTTTTCACGTGTGAATAGTTTGTATGGGATCATATGGGAGTTACAGGTTAAAATATCTGCAGAACTTCCACCCTAGCTAGGGACTGACGAAGTGAAATAGGCAGAAGAAGCCACAACTTCCAGCTTTAGACTTCCAACCGTAGCATCTAAGCTCAGCCACTTCCACTTTAGGAAGATCAAGCAAGAACCAGATATTGAAAAAAGATTATCAGTATAGTGCTCTGCTACTTGACAGGTCATTAGCATTAAAGATTAAATGAATCACAATCTGGCTGACAAAAGAAGCCTTTCTATACCCACAGATTCTGCATTCATAGCTTCAATCTTGAAACTATTGGGTTAAAGGAAACCTTGATTTTTGCCATTCTATATAAAGGATGCTATTTTACTAAGCCATAATGGGAATTAAATATCCTCAGATTTTGGTATTCACATGGGAGCCTTGAACCAAACCTATGCAGATACTAAGGGTCCATTGTACTGATTTTATTCAATGGCAGCACATGTCCATATGTGCAAAGAAGACAGTTCACTAGAACTGTCATGGAATAGACCTGGAGTATGAGCAGATCAATGGAAACTAACCTGACAGATTTGCATCTTCCGAGCTTGTAAGGATAAGTGTAACTCTGACTTTAAGAGCACTTCCCCTAGTTGGTTTAGGAATTTTGGCCCAGGGAAAGGAGCGGAGTTCAACTGAAAGCAGCTCAAATAGAAAATACCTTTTGTACATAGTTTCTTAATGAAACAATTCATTGCCTATTTTCTCTGTTGAGCTTGTCATTTAAGACAAGTGAACATAACATAACTCTTGGGATGTAAAAGCATTACAAATGGCACTGCCCCCCTAGGCGGCTCTGCTGACAAAAATGATTAATATCAGGATGAGAATGTATTATCTTCCATTATACTTTTGAGTCAAATTAACTATTAAGGCACCACTGCATCTAAATAATATAACTACACACTGTTTTGTGCATTTGAAAAACAGGCAGAGAAAACAAATCCTGCTCGTGTCCATTAGTGTGAAACTGGGCTAGAGTGTAGCAATGTTGTAGCACAATTGGTTTTACATTAGTGTTTGTTCAAGCAAAAAGTTTGCTTTGTAATCTCAGAATAACATCTTGCAAAAAACCAAACAAACCTGCAGCATCCTAGGCAGCTGAAATAGGCAGCTGTCCAAGACTTGATGTGTTGACTGTGAGGTGGCCCATATAAAAAGCATGCCCTATATAGCTGGGTGAATGGGTTGGCACAATACAGCTAAATCAAGTCTTTGAAAGTGACTTAAGGTTACTTGTAAAGAACATCAGTTCAGGCCTCCAGGGCTTCCCGCTGTAATGATTGCACTTTCCCACATAGTCTTGTATTAAAAGGAAGAAGAAGAAAAGCTACATAATGCAATGTGTTTGAGGCAGCAGGAGGTTGGAACCAGAAATCTTTTGAGCCAAGTCATTCTAACTGTGCATCCTGAATGGCCTTTCTGTAAAATAGAATGAAACAGCTACCTTAAATAGCAGGTACTGATGGGCATGGGGCAGGGGGCAGGTAGAACTGTGTGTACCATGGTTGTCCGAGTACCTCAAAGTAGTTTTTCTACCTGCAGAATCTGTGAAGGATATTTCTTCAACATCACTGATATAAGATTCAACTTTCCACCTAGTGAACTTCTGTGTACAGAATGCAGAGATGTAACTTCGTAAACTTCAGGCACTAAAATGACTTTGTGCTTCCAGGACTGGCCTCCTCATTAGAGAAGATCAGCTCTCCATTGCAGGTAGCAAACCACGAGGGTGCTGAAATGCACTCATTCTTTGTTGTGTTGGCACTAGGGGTGTGCAATTCGGGGGGTTTTTGTGTGTGCCAGGAGCGACTTGCAGGTTCTGGTGTATGAAATAATTGGCCGTCTGCAAGGACTTTGCCCAGGGGACACCCGGATATTTTGACATTTTACCATCCTTGTGGAAGGTTTCTCTCATGTCCCCACATGGAAAAGGGGAACTGACAGAGGGAGATTTCCCTAGATTTGAACCTCCAACTTGTCAGTCTTCAGTCCTGCCAGCACAAGGGTTTAACCCATTGTGGCACCAGGGTAATTTGGGTAAACCCCATGCACCTTGATGTCGGTTACCCATCCCCAGTTCCATTTTTTGGTAGCTTCCCAAATTCAGGAGGCGAAAATGCTATTTTTTTGATCTGGTAACCAAAAGATCTGTTTTTGCTCCAGGAAGGCACAAGAAAAATATGATAGAGAGCTAAAGGATCTGGGGTCGTTTCCCCTGATATTCTTCAATTACATCTAGGTTAAGGCATCTAACTTAAGAAACCACTTTTCCCAGAGTCCTTTCCTATAATATCCTTTAACTAGACCTGAGTTAAAGCCTCTGATTTAAGAAATCACTTTTTCTGGGGTCCTTTCCCCTAATTTCATTCAACTAGAACTGGGGAGGAATTGAATTCTTCCTGTGGGGACTCAAGGCATTCAGGCTACCCCCTCTCTTCAGTAAACCACCTCACTACCTAAACAATCTCCCCCACACACACAAATGCCCTTTCACAGCCCCCCCACCCCACAAACACATGTCTACCTCACTTCCCTAGTGAAATAGTAAAAAAAGAAGGAATGAAAGATATTAAACTAAGAATAACAAATCAATTACCAAAAGAAAAGATTGGAATTGAGTCCCAAAGCAAGCAAAATGATCCTAAAAGCAGCAAAGGCACTGAGATAGGACACATAGTACACGAGTGGCTTTCTTCTTCTGATTGACTGAGGCAGGCAGCACAGCTTACAGCCTTACAGGGAAACCCATGTAGGTGTGTAACTGACTCTCCACACTCCATGTGTAGCTGAAAGAAATGGACAGCAGCAGGTTTCAACAGCCACATGGTCTGTTGCGGCTGAAAAATATGGCAGTGGCGCCCGTGCCATTATGAGTGGCCAAAAGAACCGAAAAGCCAGAGCCCATTTTGAAAAATGGATGTGTACACAGCCTTAGTAGGTGCCCACTGCCAGCCTAGAGCCAGTTTACCACTTTCAGACAGCAATCAATGTCAGAGCCAGGAGCAGGAGACAGCCCCTAAGAACTCATTCTGTAATTTCATAGCAGCCATATTCTTGCTTTAGAAGGCTGGAATAAGAAATAACCAATCTGTGAATCTTCAGAACTATGAAGACTCATGTGCCTATTTCCTCAAAGCATGTTATTGTGGACATGGGCCTTATGGCTACCTATTTAGGGTTATACAGGTCCATTCTTCATTAGGGTTGCCAAGTCTCTAGGCCCAACATGGAGTCTTCAATTGTCCTGGGTTATCTCCAGCCAAGAGATGAAGTTGCAAATTCTCCAGTTTGGGTGGGCTCAGTTTCAGACAAGAAGAAAGGAGTGTGTACAAATCTCCAGCTCAGATAGGATAATGTTCATCCACTGGCAATACTTCATTGATTTATTGTTGTGACTTGCAAAGACTCTTAAGATGTGCCTGAGAATCTATTTATATACAGTAGTTAACTGTTCCTACTTCTTTCCCAGTTGTTACAATGCTAAGGTTCACCCTTTGTTCTACTCTGCATTCACCTTCTTCCTAGAAACAAGTGCCATAGATTAAATGTTCCTTATCTTGTCTCCCTAAAGCGATGAGAAAGAATGGCCCTCTCATTTTACCTTGATCTGTATGCAACCCAGACTGTAGCTAAGACTTCTTATTTTCCAAAGAGGTTTTTTTTGGTAAAGGAATCTTGTAGCATGTTAAAGACTGTGAAGTTGGTAGCCTAAGCTTTCATAAACTACTTTCCTAGATCTAATCTACTTAATTAGATGTATCTGAGGAAGAAAACTATTGACCTCATCAGATGGGCCAAATTGCCCATCCTACGACAATTGCACATCTCTTCAGGCATGGAGGCTACCAGATCCCATCACATGATGCTGATCTACTTCTAAAAGACATTATCCACTAATGGTAGTGATGCAAAAGTATCTAAACACATAGAAATTCAATGTATACATTACAAATACTAATATCAGTAAAATAGGATTGTTACATTCCCATTAAACAGAGGTAATTTGTCATTTTCTCAAAAGGTGAGAAAATTCCTCTTCATGTGTGTGGAAATAGTTCTTGTGTCTTTACTACAGATGAGTAGACTCCAAATCCATGTCCTATTTTCGTTATTATACAAGAGTGGACTGCAACATTCAATCAGTTTCAACTCTCAGGATACTGGTTTTTCTAGTTCCAAAGGAACCCATTTTCCTTTTCAGTGTTGATCTACTTCTGTTCGGGCTTCATGATGCAATTATTTCAGCAGACAGCGTCGGCAACATGGGAGGCTTCCACTCTTGCTTGGAAACAATGGGGAGGGGGAGTTGTTGTCGCGCCTTAGACACTTGGAATCTCCCTTGATAAACCACAGAGTCCAGCTGAGGTACGAAAGGTTTATTTAGAATAACTGGTTATAGGAAAGAGACTAGTAGTCAGTCTAAATGCCTTAAAGTGGCACCAGCAAAATAGCAGCAATGTCCCAGGAAAGCAATAATTGAAGATAGTCCTTGGCACTCAGGATTCAAGGCAAGCAAAGTCTCTTATTGGCAGCAATGGAATATAATCCTGTAGCAATCAGGAACAAGGCAAATGAAGCAAAGTCTTTGTGTCCAAGCGGGCCAGATCCAAAGAGGCAAGAGCAAGCTTGGCAGGTAAAGTTCTTAAGCAAGGAAGGCCACAAGGCCTATTCAGGAATCCATGATCATAGTATGCAAAGTTAGCTCGAGATGGAGAGCGCTTTCAATACCAAACGGTTATAGTTCTGTAACCCTTTGATCTTACGATGTAGTTTACGTCGAGTGTCATGGTTCACACAATGGACTGCAGCTGCTGTTTAGCTAACCTCAGTAGCAAGGTATGTGAGCCCAATTAGCGCCCACATCTGTGGAAAGGAGTCAACACATCTCCCGGTCTCCAGTGTCTCTGCTTATCACCGGGAATAACAGTCGTGGCCTTGAATGTTTCACCCTGCTTGCCTTGCCATGGATTCACAGGAGAAAGGCAGGCAGGCCTGGAGGGTACCTTGATTCCAACATGGCTAGATTGTGGTTCTAGGGAAACTAAGTCAAACACACTGGAACTAATATATAGTATCAAAAGGTATAATTCAACAAACACCAATATCATTTACATACAATTAGCAAAATGCCATATAATAAGACAAATACAAATCACGCATTACATCTCCACAATAGAGAATCAAACATTAGTGCACCGTAGTACTTGTATGCAAGATGGAACTCATAGATGGAACTTAGTTCGCTATAGTACAGTACCTCGTTGTAGTAACCGAACCCGGAAATGAAAGCACAGTTCGAGGAGAAAGGGAAATCCACGGGTAGGGGGTAAAAATCCAGAGTAAATAATCCAGCCGCGTTTGTTTACCCCAGTGTTGAACCGGCTGCGCAAATGCACTCAGAACCAGAGGGAGGTTTGCAGGAAGAGCGAAGCAAACACGCCGCGGCGAGATGCGCTGGGGCTCCTCCCTGGGTAAACCCGGCGTTTCCAGGAACGCCCGGCCTCGCAAATGTGCTTGAAGCCGGTGAAAGAGGGCTGGTTACGGAGGTGGCGCTGGAGTTAGAAGAGAAACATAATGCTCCAAATGGAAGGACGCAGGGCACACCGCGATGGATAACGTGTGCGGCCTGTTCCGTTTCGCCTTTGACTGCTTCCTCAAGTAGTAATGTGCGGCTTAAAACATATGCGCATCACAGGAAAGGTACAATCTCCTTCCGCCGCCTCTTCGCTCGACTCCCTTCATAGGCAAATGAAGCCTTTGACTTAGTCCAGTAAAGATTAAACATTACCTTTGTCATGATATATTATACAGCATGCAATATTTCTCATTAAGAAAATCTTAAGTGCTTTTAAAGGGGGAATCTTGCATGTTTTACCAATAACTATGAGGGAAAATCTGGGTGTTGTATATTTACAGAACACAATGGATATTCCTTAATATCATAACCCATGTTATATACAATGTCATGAATACAGCACAGTGATATGAAAGACAGAAAAAATTACTAATTTATTCAGAATATTTACTCAATGGTTTTACTTAATGATAATTTAAAACAAATGGATTAATATTTAAAATTACTTTAGCATTTTCAAAAGAGGTACAGGGGAATATTCAGCCATGATCCACTAGCCAGATACACAATGACAATCCCACCCTCCAGGACAATTGCAGGACTCACAGGGAGTCCTGGATGATGTTCTTTTCATTGTATGTCTACCTTTAGAGCCATAGCCAAATTCTTCTCCATCTCCTCTAGCTCTCTACCAACTACTAAATGTCCATGCCAGCATGACATAGCTGAGTTTTAAGAGGCATGATAAAAAGGTTGAATTCTTCCCTCCATAACAAATGAAAAAAAATACATAGGCCAGTGTGTTAATGCTGATGTGGATATGTTGGATATGATCTCATATGTATAGATGTAGTTGTGCACTGAAAACTGTGCTTTTGAGACTTATGGCTCAGGTTAAAAACAAGCAAACAACTGTATTCAATACCTCTTATTAACTCATAATTTTAAAAGAAAAATAATTGCACACACAAATGCCCACCAGCTTAGTTGTCTCTTTCTATTCCCAGATGGTACTGTTTTTTCCCCAGTATTTCATTGTTGAATTGTTGTGGATTTGGTGTATGCTAACAAGTCTCAGTTGGCTGGCAGGAAACAGGTTCTTGGAATCACTTTCAGAAATTCTATAGCAATTTGGCAGCCTGTTTCATGGTTTTCTCACATTTACCAATGTGTTTACAATATGGGCTGGATAACTTCCATCAAGTCCATCCTAACCATTTTATCTTCCTGATACAGAAAGATTTTTAATTTGTTGCGGTCTTCTCAGACTGTACTTACCATGGCATTCTTCCTCTGTTGGTTGGAATGTGATTTTAGCTGACAGTGACATCAGAGGCAGATCAGGAATGTTTGGACCCTTGACACAGCAACAAAAGTCTGTGCAGACTGAATTGCCTAAGGACTCAGCTATGCTAAAATATCTTTAGGAACTCTTTTGTAAATGCAAAAATATAAAACAATTGTCTGATTTCCCCAATATTTGCAAACTGTCATTTTCCAAAAGAAGAAAGGAAGAAAAAAAACAAAGCATTTTTCCCCATGGCATATCTACATTGAGGATGTAAATTGTTTTAATAGCAGAATCTCTGTGATCTGAGTGCTGTGGGATAATTCTTACATCCTCACCAAACTACGGCTCTACAGTTGCAGAACCCACTTGCCTCTCCCCGCACTAGCAGATTCTTTGAGAATGCATAACCACCAAAGCATGGCAAACCAATTTATAATTTTTTTTAAAAAAATGAGAAAGCATTCTCCCCTGTTACCCATGTTTGTCAAAAAATGTTGGCTGGAATTCATGATTACAGTTACAAATGCATAACCTAAAGTTACATATTCATAACTACTTCATATTCATGGTCCTTACATATAAAAGGAATACACGGTGCTTGTAAAAGTCCCTCTGTCACCCCAATCTCTTAAAAGGCGAGGCTTTAAAAGCACAGCCAGAAAAGTAACCAGACATTTCTTGTTTTCAGAAAGAAAGTTTTATTCTGCAAAACTCGGAAGAGGTAGAAAAATTCAGAGAAGTGGAGCTCCAGTGGTTCCCCAAAATGGATGGAGCCTGAGGAGTGACAGCACTTTTGCATTTGAAGTTTCACTGTGCTGTGCCACGATCACTCAATTATTGTCAGGTTCAATTGGTTAAAAGACAATCAGGCAATTTCACATTCTGGTCTATGTCCCCACCCTGTAACCTCCCTTTGTCCAGTTCTTATCAGTAGGAACCCTTTGTTCCAACCCACAAGGCAACACAAATGGCACAGGATAGGGTCCAGCAACCCTCCAGCTTATCAAGACCATCTGTGTCTAGCAGGGTGGGTTACAGGGTACTCACACCTCAGTCCTGACATATTGGACAGTGGCTGGAAGTCTATTGTCCTGTTAATCAAGATGCAGCAGATCGACCTACTCTTCCCATGTATGATCTTAGATGCAGGAAGAGATTGTGGGAGAGAGACTGAGGAAGGGGAAACCTTATTTTCTGTTTCTTCAGAGACATAGGAGAGACATTCAAGACACCATTCAAATTCAATGTGACACAATGAACAAATCCATGCATTGTGAAAGGGCCCATAATCTCAACAAAAAGCTATATCCAGTTTCACATGAGGTCCACGTGGCTTTTATATGAAACATAGGGAAATTTCAATTATCCAGATGTTGAACTATTCCAATTCTCACAGTATTTCACTATTGGCCAGGCTAGTTGGGGCTATTAAAAACAGGAATTCAATACCATCTGGAGGACCAGCAGTTCCCCAACCCTATTTCACACAATGGTAACAGGCATTTGCACAGGTGTCAGAAGGTGCAATGCCACCACCAGGGAACTAGTATGAAACCTGACCTTTTACCACACTGCAACAATATGGGATTTTTTCCTTGAACATGCCCATGTCTGCTTTGACTTCGATATCAGATAGAGAAGCAGAATCAATTCAGGGAGAATGAACTGTTGGGAAATTTGAAGAAAAGTAATTTTCTTCCCCTAGATATTTATATCAAATACAAGCCCAGGAAATGTTTATAATGAAAAACAGATTCATGGAACAGACAATAACCAATAGGGAATGTTTAATAGGATGGAGTTTTAATTGCAACTATTATTAAGAGAAAGCCCAAAGCTTGTAGCACCCATGGGTCCGTTCGTGCCACTGGGAGGGAGTGAGGCGCCGGGGGTCCCGATGCCATTGGGACCCGCACATGCTGAAGTGGACTCGGAGGACGAGTTGGAAGGCCCAGAGCAAGATTGGTCAGCAGTGCCTTTGCCCAGTTCACCTGTAGAGAGTTTAGCATGGGATCTCGAGTGGGAGCATTCTCCGGGGAAGGCGCGGACCAGGTGGAGAGGGGAGGCAGCGAAGCAGATAGCGGAGATAGTTATGAATTCCCAAACGGCCGAGGTTCCCAGGAGCTGGCCGAGCAGCAGATGGAGGCCAGCGGCTGGGAAAGTTCGGGGGAGGCTGCTTCTCAAGGAGATAGCGATACTGGACTGGAAGAGCGGGGCCGTTCCCATAACAGACGCAGGGACATAGAGCAGGGCAGGAGGAGCTGGCATCTGTCCCTAGACCGTCGCCGTTCGGAAAGTAGAGACTGGAGACGCCGGGCCCCTAGATCGTCGAGGGCCCGGCCGAAGGATTAAGAACGGCCCGTGGGAACTGATCCTCAGTTCTCCGGCCACGTCTGATCTGAAGGACGTGAAAGCGGAGTGAATCTTGGAGCCTGGTTTGGCTCGCCCTGGACCAAGACCTTGCCTTGTTATTGATTCGCATTGCTGCGGATACACTGCTTTGATCCGGAGTGAATCCGGAAACTTTGCCAAGCTTTTTGCCACGTTTGCTTATGGAACTATCTTTTGGAACTTTGCTTTCTTAATTGGACTACAGCTTTGCTGATTGCTTTATTCTTTGATCTCTTTAAGAGAATTGCCTTTCAGACTTTTTATATTCAATAAAACTAGTTAGCCTTTGCTACGTCTCCGTGTGTGTGTTAAAGGGGCAGTACTAAGTCGGTGATTGTGACAAAGCTACAGTGATTGGCATGCTGTGAACATGTGTGATTTTTATTCTAAACCAGGAATTCTGATTAAAGGTGAATCTTTTGAAAAGTAGCAAGTTTGTGAATATGTGTGTTGAATCTGAGTAAAAGAATGTACCTAAGTGTGCAAATAGTGTGTGT
This sequence comes from Anolis apletophallus, assembly GCA_030556195.1. Lineage (NCBI taxonomy): Eukaryota > Metazoa > Chordata > Lepidosauria > Squamata > Anolidae > Anolis > Anolis apletophallus. Next base: position 142,239,358 of record JARBWK010000002.1, read on the forward strand.
GTGTGTGGGGGGGGGGAACCTTATCTGTGAACATGTGTTTGTGTGTATGTGTGCTTTCAAGTCACCTCTTGATACGATTATGACCCTATACATTTTTTAAGGAAGAGGTAATTTTGCCAGTATTTTCTTCTGAAATATAGCCTACAGCACTTGGTATTCATTGCTGGTCTCCCATTCAAGTTCTAGATCAGACAGAATCTAGTGCCTTTAGGGCAGTGGTTCTCAACCTTTTGGATCCCCAGGTGTTTTGATCTACAGTTCCCAGAAATCCCAGCCAGTTTACCAGCTCTTGGGATTTTTGGGAGGTGAAGGCCAAAACATTTGGGGACCCACAGGTTGAGAACCACTGCTTTAGTAATTATTGATAAATGCTTAGAGCACCCTTTCCAAATCTGGTGTTATCCAGTCATGGTAGATTACACCTGTTATAAACTCTGAGTTTGCTAGGGATAATTAGAGCAGGAATCCAACATTTCCAAAGGACAACAGTTGGGGAAAGCTGGCTTTGACAGAGAGAGAAAAAGTGAGACATGAGACATGCAGAGAAAACAAATGAAAAGTGTGTTGTACAGTTATAGTAATTGTGGATAAAATGGTGCATAGTAATTATATGGTACCCTCTTTGAGAAGATAGCATATATATATATATATATATATATATATATATATATATATATATATGGAGATACTCTTATGTGTAAAAATAGTATAAGAATGATTGTTTTCACTTTGAGGTGAAAAGATCTTGTAGTCTTCCATGAGTACAATTCATCCAAATATCTTTTTCCCGATATAATAGTCTAGTTCTCTGTTTTCAGAAATGTTCAATTTCCTCTGGAACACTGTCATCAGTTATAATGACTGGATGAAAATGTATCGTATGGAAGATCACAAAAACGTTTCTTTAGAAGAAAAAAAAACAAGAAGTGGGTATGGGACAGGTAGCAATCAATACACCCTTCAGCTTATATCACAGTTTGATAGAGATCCAAGGATGTGGTTTTAAAAAGTGCAATTTGGAATAACAACAGCCAAAAATGCAAATTAAAAACCACATTCCAAGATATGGAATGAAACCCAATCTGATCTGACTGTGGTTCAGTCCTCCATACAGTAGTCTTTCCATAGTACTAGCAAAGAATAGGAACACTGCAATCCTACACATCTCTGCTTAGAAATCCATATTGAAATGTATAAAAATGGCTTAAAGCAAATTAGATCATGCCTCCAACATTGTTTTACACTGAATGACAGTGGCTCTCCAAGGTTTCAGAATGTAGCCTCCTCCAGCCCTAACCAGAGATGTCAAGGATTGAACCTGGGGCCTTCTGCACATAAAGCATATGCTGCATTACTACTGAGATGTGATTCTTTTCTGAAGTACTTCATTCAGCGAGATTTAGGACATTCATCAACCTTGAGAAGCGTGGGAGATCATCTGTCTAGCAAAGGGGTGTGTACCTTTCAATCCCCAATAGTATCCACAGCTCATCAGTACCTCCTCAGCATTACCTTCTTTCCATACCTTTACTAATGTATGCATAACTGTAACTAGGAGCCAGTCAATAACATCTAATTCAGATGCACATATCGGTGCACAAAACATAAAATGAGTACACAGTAGACCAGGGCTGTTCAACTGGCGGCCCGGGGTCCATGTAAGCCCCCCCCCCAACCCCTTCCCTCCGGCCCCCTAAGCTTTTTAATAAAAAATAAAAATTGAAAAAATAAAAAAAAAAAAAAAAAAATACCTACTTCCGGGTTCGGAGCAAGTATCGCGAGAATACGCAATCCACACGGGATTTCGCTGTCAACGTGAGATCACGCCGGCGTTGACAGCGAAATCCCGTGTGGATTGCGCATTCTTGCGATACTCTTTGGCTACTCTACTACTGGATCGCTGAGGCGCACAGATGCGATTAGGACCTTCATTGACTCAGTCGTTCGTCGCCTCTCTCGTCATCCGGGTACTCCTGGATCCTGCGCATTTGGAAAAGGTAGGCCGAAGCAGGGGCTCCTCAGGGGCTCCTCATTCCCTCCCCATCTCCCCTCATGTATTAAATATAAAATTAAATATATATAAAGATGAAATAAGGGGAGATGGGATACATTAAGGGGGGAGGGGAGGATGGAATTAAATATATTTAATATTAAATTAAAATAAGGGGGAGGGGAGGATGGAATTAAATATATTTAATATTAAATTAAAATAATTTTTAATATCTTATCCCTGCATTTTATCTTAGTAAAATATTATATTTGACTGTTTGGATGCCCCTTTTGAATGCCCGCCCTGCATTTTTTCTCAGTAAAAGATTATATTTGACTGTATGCATGCCCCTTTTGAATGCCCACCCTGCATTTAATGTTAGTAAAAGATTATATTTGACTGTATGCATGCCCCTTTTGAATGCCTGCCCTGCATTTTATCTCAGCAAAAGATTATATTTGACTGTATGCATGCAGGGGTGGGGGCGGGGGCGGAGCCGGGGAGGGGGCGGGGAGGGGTGGGGAGGGGGCGGAGCAGGGGGCGGGGGCAGACCCTACGGCCCCCCAGGTCATCAGTGACCGGAATTCAGGCCCCTGGGCCAGTAGAAGTTGGACATCCCTGCAGTAGACAACAAGGAGGACAATAAATTAAGGAGCAGGAGGAGAAAAGGGAAGGTAGGAAATAGAGAAACTGATTCTGATATAGCATCTTAAATAGCTGCTTGCTGAACTGCATTCACCAATAAAAATGAGGAACCCCACATGCAGATATTTTCACACATTACATAACTTGCTTGCCTGCTAAATGTCACCTTTTCTTTTATCACTAGGTCTGTGAGAGCCTCTGTCCAGTCTCTATATGTGGCACAGCAGAATTTGGATCTTCTAGTACAATATAACATGCTTGGCCTTCCTGACATTTCATACACTCCAAGGTTTTGTCCATTTCCAATGCATTATCGCTGGTAAATACCCCTAAAATAAATTATACCCAGTGAAGTCCATGCCCAAATTATGTTTCATGGCATCTTGCCAGAGGAAAACAATCCCTGAGATGTCCCCAAATGATTTGTCAGTGCTGCAAAATAAATACCACATTTTTGTTTGGAATTGACACTTTCACACACTTATCTGCCCATTACAACTTCCTGGTGGTCTAGACAGGATTCCATTAGAAAATGAATATTTCAATTCCCAGCAGAAATGCTGAATCCAACCATGTTGACAAACCTTTGGCTGAAGCTGCATAATAGTTTTTCTGATGTGATGGATAATCTCTAAAGAACCCAGTCAGATTGACATTCGCAGTTCACTTGTCAGCACAATACACTTTTTTAAAAATGTAAGAAGTCATTAAAAGGCAATGAAACCAATGCACATCAGTTACAAATGTGTTGTATCCTGAAAGAGTTATGATTAGTTCTCAGTCCTTAGATAACATTTCATTTCCGTTTTCTTAAAGTATGCATAATTGATTATGAACAGAAAGATGTATTTTGGAATATTAGTATGCAAAGGAATCTTGTAGCACCTTAAGAGACTGAGAGAACAAATTTGGTAGCATAAACTTTTGTTGACTAAGGACCTTATCACATGGGTCTTGGACTCTGTCCTAGGATGCTTCCAGGATGGAGCCTGATGGAGCCCATCACATGATGCAGGGCTATATCCAGTGGTGCTCTATCCTGGCAGCATCCTAGGATGGAGCCCTGAGAACATAGGTGGCTGGCTACCCGTGTTTTCATTAGGTAAGCCAGGGACAACCGGGGGGGGGGGGAGGTGGGCATCAACAGTTTCCCCATGTGATCAGGAAGGGGGTAATGTAGGCAATCCAGGGTGCTTAAGGATGGTTTCCACACTGCCCAACTAATTCTCCTGCAGTCCCCCAGCTTAATGATTTTAATGTGAAGAGGAATGCATGAAGTAAATGTCAGAGTGTGATTTTCAGATTTTTCTGCAATTCAACCATTGCATAAGATGCTGTGTTGTGTAACCAGGCATTTATAGGGTTAAAGAAAACGAGCAGGCTGGTAGTGAATAAACATGCAAACCGCAGTGTATGAGAACCCAATGGTAAGCAGACTGAATCTACTAGATGTCTGAGACAAACAACACAACCCAGAATTATGCAAAATATATAACTCTAATGAGGGGTAACACAGTCAGGGGAACACAATCATGATGATATCAGGAGCACAATGCACATATTCGAGGAGGAGGCAATGGTAAAACCCCAAAGTACTTGCCCAATGGCGATAAAGGTGCTGGGGGCAATGTTCGTTCCTTGCAGAGAGATAGCAATGAAGAATATTAAGTTCGCGCCCGGCGTTAGCCGGAGCGGCAAAGGGCGCGCTGGGTGGTGACGACCCACGGTGTCCTGTGTATACGTCGTCTCCAGTGGATGATGTAGAACGCAAGGTGACGACGGGGATTCCCTAGGAGACTCCAATTGGGGATTTCCCCACCTGATTGCTTCACTCCTCCACGGAATTCCCCCCACCCCCTACGTGCTGTCATCACCTTGCGTTCTACATCATCCACTGGAGACGACGTATACACAGGACCCCGTGGGACGTCACCACCCAGCGTGCCCTTTGCCGCTCCGGCTAACACAGGGCGCGAACTTAATATTCTTCATTGCTATCTCTCTGCAAGGAACGAACATTGCCCCCAGCACCTTTATCGCCATTGGGCAAGTACTTTGGGGTTCTACCATTGCCTCCTCCTCGAATATGTGCATTGTGCTCCTGATATCATCATGATTGTGTTCCCCTGACTGTGATACCCCTCATTAGAGTTATATATTTTGCATAATTCTGGGTTGTGTTGTTTGTCTCAGACATCTAGTAGATTCAGTCTGCTTACCATTGGGTTCTCATACACTGTGGTTTGCATTTATAGGGTTAAAACAGCAGAAGTGGAGTCCAGCACTGTTTTGACCTTCAGCTGTGTAAACATACTGATAACGGAGACACTGGGCTGCTTGAGTTAGTCTCCATGCTGATTCCACTGTGAGGTGCAAGCTGCTGAATTGCTCTGTGTGAGAATGCTTTACTTTGCTCACTTAATCAATAAAAGAACTTTCTAAGTTCAGACCTGGCTTCGCTTCATCACTGGCACACGGACAGTAAAGTGTTCAGACCTTTATAGGTAGACATGTGTATGTGTGAATATCCAAAGAAATGCAAAACGTTGGTATGGCGATAAGGCTAACAAGTTTGGTATTAATTTTCTTTGAGGGACAAAGAAAGAATGGAAGATCTGACCTAAAACCAAGATGAGTGGATGGCAGAGGAAGGTTTTGTCATATAGTGTGATACTAACTGGGAACCTGAAAGGATAAGGGATAAATTGACCAAGAGAGCCTTTATGAATTTTTTGGGGCTTATGATGACCTTAAGGCAAACCTATCACAGGGGTTTCTGGAACCGAGATACCATAAATGTTTTTATTGAGTTTTCTATAATACTCATGGAAAACCTTTTTGGTGACATTGCAAACTGTACTTTTACAATTAGCACATGTATCTTGGATCAATAACTGCTAACAGAGGACTGGGTGATAAATGACCAGTTCAAATCTCCAGTTATGTGGAAGAGCAACCCTCACATAGAATAGTAATCTGGATGAGAAAACACCAGGGTAGGAATAACAATATGACATTGGCTGATTCATAAATGAGTTTTACAGCTGGCTCACCAACCCAAGCTGGTCCTGGATGTCCTTAGCTTGGCTCACCTCTAACTGGTGTTCCAGGAGCTAAAGGATATTAAGGAAAACCTGCAGAATTGGCAAAGTTGCAACCATGAGAACCAAGGACTTAATTATTTTCACACTCCTCACCTGTCAAGAATGAGAATGCACTGATGTCTTCTTTGTCAAAGTTTCTTCATATTAAAGCTCCTAGATTGCTATAAATCAAATCATGTGCAGTAAGTATTTAATAAGTTCCTTTCCCCAATGTTCCAGCTTACTACAGGAAAGGAAAAACTGCCACATGTTGGAAAATAAAACTTGTAAAAATAGTAAAAGTAGTAGTAGTAGTCATCATAGTAGTAATATGTTTCATAGTCTACCAGATGTTACAACCTGGAATTTTGGACCACCATTAATTTGAATTCCATCCAAAAAAATAAGGAGAATCTGTGTTATCACTGAACAATATAGGCATCTTCCAGGTAGTTTAAAATATAATCGTCCTCTTGTGTTCTTATTTATAATAATTTCCTTCAGACATTTTGTCAGTTGGTTTGGAATTTTCCCAATAGCACCAATCATCCCCCCCCCCCCCAAAGCTCAGCATGATGCCACTTTTCCATGGTGGTATTACCAAGAGATAAGCAGATATGTTGATGGTTGCATTGCTTGCTACTGGTAGAGTGCCCCAAGTCTAGCTTTTGATAAAGTGTGCCATTCAAAATGGTGCAAATCGTTAAAATAAATTCCATACCAAATCAGTCATGACCAGTGTCAGCATGAATCATATGAGAAGTCAGAGCTCCCAAACATTAGATCAGTGGTTCCCAACCTTTTTTGACCAGGGACCACTTGATAAGGGACCACTTTGACAAGGGACCACTCTCCAACATTAGTTCTAAAAGAGTTATGAATCAGTTTTTGGTCAACTTTAGATTCGGTTTTGGGTGCGGATTCAGAAAATTGCATTGGATAGACCGCATCAGCTCTATTTTCTGATACAGAACATATGTCGTGGTCAGAGACAGGGAAAGATTGGCAGTCAGTATGAAAGGAGCACAAATAAAATAAAATAAAGAGGAACATAGTGTGTCGTGAGCGATCATCAGGTGTGCCGTGGGAAATTGGAACCTCCAATACCCTTTCTTCTCCCTCCTGACTACAGTGCTCTCTGGGTGTAGGTGAACTACAACTTCCAAACTCAAGGTCAATTCCCAAGCAAAGCCTTTCAGTACTTTCTGTTGGTAATGAGAGTTCAATATGCCAAGTTTGGTTCAATTCCATTGTTGCAAGAGTTCAGGATGCTCTTTGATTGTGTGTTAACTATAAATCCCAGAAACTGTAAACTCCCAAATGTCAAGGTCTATTTTCCCCCAAACTCCATCTGTGTTCACATTTGGGCATATTGAGTATTCATGCCAAGTTTGGTCCTGATCCAACATTATTTCAGTCCACAGTGCTCTCTGGATATAGGTGAACTACAACTCCAAAACCCAAGGTCAATGCCCACCAAACTCTTATAGTATTTTCTCATGGTTATGGGAGTTCTGTGTGGGAAGTTTGTGTCTTTCTGCCATTCCTGCCAGGATATCTATGTTGTGTTCATCAAACAGGTCCAGGTTTCACACTGAGTGTATAAATACATTTAAAATATATTAACTGTATGTATTACTGTGTTAGAGTGTCATTTTGTGTCATTTTGGTTGGTGGTGTGCCCCAGGATTTTGTAAATCTAAGAAGTGTGCCGTGGCTCAGAAAAGGTTGGGAAACACTGGCCTAGAGCACCTTGGTGGAGGGCGACTGTAATGAAGTCAAAATGTGTGTGTTGTTTTATTGTTGGAATATGGGGTTAAGTGTTAGACAGACCCTAAAGGGTTAACTATGATAGTAAAGGCATTTCCCTCTTAGGGGAATGTGTTGCTATAGTGACCGTGGGCGGAGCCAGCCAGGAGGCTAGCTTAGAATGCTGAAGAGGTTTTGAATTTAGTCAGTTGGCCAGAAGCTGTGACCAGAGTTAGTTGGTTTTGGCGGTTGGTGGGATAGCCAGCTGTCTGTTAGAGCTGCAAGTGTGCAGATCTGTGTGTGAGGTTTAGGGAAACCCAAGTGTGGGACAGGTTTTGTCCTAGTTAGTAGTGGGAGTAACCTAACAGGTTATTGGGTTATTTACCTGAGTAAGCAGTTAAGTAATAGAACTGCTGGTACCTGTATAACTGTGTCAGGGGAAGATATACCCCAGTGTCAGGGGAAGTTATACCCCAGTGTTAAATTGTTTGGAACTTCAAGTATGTACCTTTTCGGAGTCTCTTTGTAACCAACCAAGCATTGTACCCGTTTGTGGAATAAATTGTTAAACACTTTCAACACAACATCTGTGGAAGTCGTTTATTATTAAAGACCCTCACATCGGTAGCCAGAGTGAATATGGTGGCAGCGTAATTGTAAATAGATCCTCTCACAGTGGGATGGACGCTTTAGGCTGCGTCTCCACGAAGTGGTCAGTGGTCAGTTTAAATCTACAAGGAGTTTTGATGCTAGCCTTCGGCGGCGTTTCGAAATCTTTTCAGCGACTCATAAGAAATAAAGTTGAGTTGAGTTAATAATCATGATATTTGATTAATCTGGAGTAGTGTATACTTGGCAATGTTGCCACACTTGGATACAATTAAAATTAAATTAAAATTAAATTAAAATTAAAAATCTTCATCCACATAGGACTTTTAGAACAAAAATGATTTAATTGTTGTTTCTGCTGAGCAAACCACACATTGTTTTGTGGTGTTGAGGAGGGGAAGACCACCTGTCCCAAGGAATAAAGAAAATGGCACCTTCACATAAGCCGTTAACCACACCGACAAAATTGGTGAAAAATGCAATGCACCCCTTTTATGTGTAATTCCCCTCACCCCCCAAAAAAACCTCCTTCGTAATTGCTCTTATTATGTAGGTGGGCAGTCTCTTAATATAGATAAAGACCTTTGCAGCTGCTCTCCTCACAGGCCTTGTGTTTAATATGCACTTTGTAATTAGCTTGGATGTAAAGCCCCATTTTTGCAGTCAGCTCGCTTTCTGTCAGATCATTTTTAATCTGAGCTGTGTTCAGCTGCGAAGGCCTGATAAGCATTTTGGAAATCTCTGTCCATGACAAACAGGACTTTAATCTCCTCTTTCAGTTTTCTGATTTGCTCATTACATAAAATCCAGCTTTTCTTGAAGAAGAAGAAAAAAAGAAACACCCTTCATGCATTCTGAATGTCCTTCTTCAATGCTGCAACGTTTTCTTTTCATCTTTCTTAAAAGTGATCATCTCAGCTCTCAGGCTCAAAAGTCTCCGTTGCAGAGATATACTTTGTAATGCCGCCCCCCTCCCTAAATATTGCCTTCCAAAATTCAGACAATGCCAACTCTAAACTGTCCTTGTTTTCTGAAACGGAGGAAGGGGGTCATTCTTTCCTTGAGGTGCAAATTCACTTTCTGAGAACAATCACAATTAAGTAAGGCAAAATGGTATTTCTGAGTGCTAAGCTTGTTGACAGCTGTTTAATAATGCTTGTTCATTTAAGGCTTAACCCAATTATTGCCACTCTGTTGTATTTTTTCTCCTCAAGTATTAACCTCTTAATACCAGTAAGGGAGCACATTCTCTAGAGAAAATCTGTGCTCCTAAGAGTGACAAATTGATTTCTACAATAATGTATGAAATGTTATTTTCATCACACTCTGGGCTGTCACTGTTTTAGCAGATGGAAAGGGGGGATGGGCTGGGCTGGGCTGGGAAGTAAAACAGCAGCTGCAGAGTGTGGCTAAATATCATGAAAATATAAGCAAATACACATTTCTACCTTCTGTCAAAAATCATAAGCCATAAAAATAAAAATGGGAAAACCTTTTAAAAAAGGAAATAATAAATGTTTATTAGATTTTATTAAAATATGACAGAGAGGAAAAAATCCCTTATTTTACCCAGGTACTAGATATGGAACAGTCAAATCTGATTTAACTGAGGTTTGGGCATCAAAGCAACTGAACAAAAGGTAGTCACTGGAGTGACTAGACTCTTCTCTATTCTATTCGCAATGGTTCTTGAAGCCATGATGCAACTTTTTACACACAAACAAGCTTTTCAGAAATACAAAAAGCTCAACACAATTACATCTTCAAAGTACTAACCCCTTAGTGCCTCTAAGTGCATAAAGACAACGAAATAAACAATACACATTGACCCAGAATGCAAGAGCAGGACTTCAAAGAGGCTAATATAGTATTATTTTTCCTGTTGTTCAGCTAATAAACGTTAGAAAGGTGGGGGGGCTTGTGAAGCATTCACAAAGCAATAGGCACATTGAGTCTTCCAAAGTTTTGGATCCATGATCGATAATACCCCCGGCCTTGGCCTGGGACTGTGGAAAATTGTGGTACAAAACATCTCCAAAGCATTGGGTTGTTCAATTGGCTTCATAGATTTATAACTGAGTGAATTCCAGCTGGTTTCCATGGTTATGTTGTTGGTTGGATTCTACCTGGATTTTAGCCATTTCTTAAGGTGCCTGTTATGTAGTCCAGAATCCATGTTTGTAGTTAGTACAAAAAGAAAAGAAAGTACACCTCTAGTACTATATGATCAGAGTTAAGGAGCAAATTGCAGGCACTACTCTATAGAATTGTTTTGTGAGAAGCATATATGTTGACCTCTTGTATAAATCGAGGACAAATATGGGGATGACAATTATGGATTTTTATATGACTGTTGAGGAGTATCAAGTTATTCTACAGACAGAGGAAAATGATGGTGTCATCGTAGTGAACTAGTTGCTCCTGGCTGTCATTGCCATTTTACCCCGTGAGCATCCAAAAAGCCCAGAAGCAGTGCCATGGTGGAGGCAGTAGAGGGTCAGAGCATTATTTAGACTAAAATTTCATCTTTCAGGACTCCACCCATAGAAGGGGATGATTCCTTTTTGAGTTTAGGTACAATACTTACATTACATGTAGATAAGCTGACTCAGAGTTTTTGGGTTGGGTTTTGATTAAAATGTCTAAACTTAAACATGGTAAACCTGCCCTGGACTTTGAGTGTGCTTAGCCAATAATAATAAGTTTATTATTATTATTGTCAGGAGTGACCTGAGAAACTGCAATAAGTGCATCTTAATCTGTGATTGACATTTGTGATCTGTCCTTTCTAAGTGTCAGTTTCCAGTTCCCCAGGTCAAGGTTACATGTATAGGAAAGTTTTGCTGTTAGAGGAAAGTCTGGCTGTAGTTTTGCAGAGCTCCTTGCAAAGACGATACTTAATGCAATAGAGCCATTGGAGTAAAATTGAGAGATGCAAAAAAAAAAGCCAGATAAAACACTTTTTAAGGTTCAATGGAGGCCATTTATTTTCATGACTTCTTGGATGTAGTAGTATTATTCATTTTTATTAGATGTCCAAATTCCATATTATGAGAGATAGTTTTCTCCCACTGCTTGACAGGAGTTTTCTCCGACTCCCATTGCAATTCCTGCTATCAGTTAACTCAGAGTTTTAAAATGTATTGTACTCAGATTATCACCATTTGTTTTCTAAAATGTATAAATTGCTGTTAAAATATGAAATGGGGGAGAAACAAGTGAAATACTATACAGCCAAGCAGGTTTAAAATATAAGTATACAAATTCATTTGGAACAATGGGAGAAGGTGTGGACCAAGAGTTTGAAATTAAGTTTGAGTAATTATTTGTACTAAAGTTATTCCAAGATGATGTACATATGGTATTTGATACCAGAGAGGCTTCTAAGATGTACAAGGGCAGCTTTAATAAATGTTGGAAATACTAGCACCACGTTGGAACAATTTATCACATGTAGTGGTCTTGGAGAAAGGCCCAGAAATATTGGTCCCAAACACATTTGATGTTGGAAGACATTGTTAAGATAAGACTAGAATTTTTTGGGAATGCTGTACAGTCATCTAGAAATAAAATTTCAGGGAGTGAAACTGCGACAAGAATTGCACATGCTCAGAAGTAGAAGGAGCCAACACACAGGCGAATGACTGTTAAAGATGTATGAAATAGCAGAAATTGATACATTGACTATGTTGATTAAAGACAAATCTCTGAATAACTTGGGACATGTCCATTACTTATTTCACAATAATGTTAGGGGCATTTATCAACTTTGAGATTCCTTAATTAGTAGGATGAGGTTTTAAGTAGAATATTACACTATTGCTTAAAGAGATTAGTCTAATAAAGGATAATAAGCATCAGATAGAACGTGAGAAGTTTGTACTTTTTTATAGTTGCCTAGTTGTGGAGAAAATTATGTAGCTGTGGTGTCTTAGTAATTTTCTATATCTAAAATGTCTGTTTGTGAGTTTTATTTTGTGTTTTTCTTGATTAAAAATACAAATAATGATTCATTTTGGCTCATATCTTTGGGGACTCTGAAGCAATTATGTCTTTCTCTCTGGTGTTTTAATTTTGCTGTTTTTCATCAATTAATCTTAATTTTCTGCTTGTCACTAGGAGCCCTAAAAAGAAGGAATTATCATACAATAAGAGAAATGTAGTCATGTTGACTGAGAAATCAAATGTATTTTCCCTTCCCATTGTACAAACGGCTCCCCCTATTCCTATTTTAATTGCCTATACTCCTCTCATATACAATATGTGTCATCATTACCCTGTCTGCTTGGCTGCCTCTATCAGTTTTTAGTCATGATTTGGGTTTTAGCTTCATTTTTTCATTGTTATTATTGGCTTGGCACATTCCCCTAATATGCTGTATTTATTCCACCCATATGCTGGTTTTCATTGTGTTTGTCTCCATGCAGAAAATCCTGGCAAACAGTTTGCATTTACTTTCCATATTACTGGAAGCTTTAAGTCTGGTTATTTCCCACATGGAAAAACTCCCCAAGGTTGATTTTGTAACTCCTAAACATGTTGGTTGTTTCAGTATCATAGGCTTTTAAGTTGCTGAAAATGATCGATATAAGCAACAGTCATTGTGCTTTGTCAGTCAGGTCACATCTGCTTCTTGGCACATGTTTTTGTTAAGCTGTTTGCCAAAATTATCATGCATAATCATTTTCTCTTCTTTTCCATATACTAGACATCTTCTCTATACTAGACCTAAAGATGCATCTATACTGTAGATTTAATGCAGTTTGACACCACTTTAATTGCCATGGCTCAATGCTATCACAAGAGTCATAGTTTGGTTAGGCACCAGTACTCTTTGGCAGAGAAGGCAAAAGTCTTTGTAAAACTATGGCTCCCATGATTCCATAGCCTTAATCCATTATCATTAAAGTGGTGTCGAATTCCATTAAATCTATAGCATAGATGGATCCTTAAATTTATTTATTTATTGTTAAGCATAAGAAAACAACACTTGAGGTTTTTGTGTAGTATATGAAATGTCATCATGTGAATTAAATTACATGCAAAGAAGCTATATAGTTTAAGGGTGTCATCAGATGGGGCAATTTTAGCATCCTAGAATGCTTCCACCCTGTTTTGGGGATGGAGCCCCACGCCGGCCGTCACACAATGTCATGAGATTTTCAGTGGTAGCCCCGCCCCCAACAGGAATGGAAGCTTCCTTGGACTCTTCTCTCCCCCAACACTGGAGCCTGCCCTTGACAGGAAGGCGACACTTCATACATGTGATGGGGACAGTGTCACCACAATGGAATAGCATGTGGGACTACAGATTTGCCCCACTGCCCCCCCCCCTGGTCTGGCAGTGAAGCCAGGCAAAGTGGGACATTTCTCCTGGTCTTTGTGATGAGGTCATATGATGGATGGTTAGAAGATAGATCTGCAGCTGTGATTCATTCTATGATTTGCAGTGAATTACAGGACTAGTTCAGCCATTGAGTAGAGTAAGGGAGTTACCTTGGTCTAGCAGATTTTGTATTGAAAAGGCTGTGAATTGTACTTTTATGTGGGGAAATGTGCCCAAGGGATTTTTTTCTTGTCTGTTTGTGCCAAAATAATGCCCACTCTAAAGCTTGGTTGGAGTCAGTAGTGAGCACCATTTACTGTTGTGCCCCTGGCAACAAAATCACTAAGACCATCTCTGGTAGATAGCCCAGGGCTTTTGATAACCATAGGTTTGTCAATAAAAGCAACAAAAGACCATGCTTTCCTTAAATCAGGCTACTACAATGAAGAAGAAAAAAGAGGAATAAAGAATGTATTTTTGTGTGGAAGAACACTAGAACCTCTCTTCTGATTTGGAAACACAATTCCTGAACTCAGAAGGTGTTCAAAAGAGACTCAGTAAAGGTACTTTGTTCCTTACTTCTAATGAAATATGTATAAGTCTTTTGCACTGTGTGAATCCTGTCAGAAAACAAAGAAGATGCTTCAAGCTTGTGTCATTTCACCCCTGGTACCTTGAAAGATCAGGCATCTCTCCTAGAATTCTTGAATTTTCTTTTTCCGAGTTGCCTCCTCCTCATGTTTGCGTATTTTGGCTGTACTGGGACTGAGAAGAAAGTGCAGTTCCTTAGCTCTGTGAAACCTCACATAGATCACGTAGTGTAGCAGGCTCCATCAATTTATTTCAGGACACAAGACTGATTTAAAAACATAGATGAGATCTGTCTGATTTTTAGACGATATGGAGATGTGCAAATAATGGCACGATCCTATACTTCAGAGGACCTTCCAGATGAGGTGGACTACAATTCCCATAATCACTTACCATTGCTGACTGAAGCTGAAAAGGATTTTAGCCCCAAACATCTGGAAGGAAAAACCCCATACTATTATGTGTGTCATTTCAGAAGCACATCCGAAGTGTTTTCAATGTAAAGATGTCTAGGATGGCAGTCCAGGTCTTATATTTGCTGTTGAAATACACTCAATTGAGGGACCAAGTCATTCCTGTGCAGGCATATTCTCTCACTTTATTCGTCTTCTCTCCAGATTGGAAGGCTGAGTGAAATGTCCCTCTCATATTGCTTGGCATTCTGCTATCCACAGGCAAAGCAAAATGTAAGCATAACAATCATTACTCTCCCCGATGATTTCTGCCCCTCTCCATAGCACAACCACTGCAATCACTTTGTATTACCGTCAAAACCAGCCTCCTAGGATGAAAAATGATCTCATCAACTATTCCACAAAACAGGAACATATACATATGACTACAATTAAAAATAATTATGACCGGCATGTTTAGTAAATTGGTTCGTACTGCATGAGGGATTTTTTTGATGTAGAGTAAACGTCTGCTGTAACATAATACAAAATGCAATATGGGCCATTTCATCTTAATGTTAGGGACACCGTTTTTCATCTGTCTGCCATTTGATGAAAGAAATTCCCTCATATTTAGATTTCCTTCACTGAATCATATAGGGTTGGCTTTTATTGTTTGGAAAGCACACACGTCTCTCTGACCATTTTAAATTGTGTGGATTATGTAGACCAGGACTGGGGAAACTGTGGCCTTCTTGATGCTGTGTATTCAATGGTCATAACTTCACCAATGGGCATGTTTGGTGAGGTTAACAGGAGTTCTGGAAACAGTCAATTCCTTGTACTTTTTTAGCCACTAAACATACACATACATGCACACACGTTCTCCTGGGGATGTAATTCTTCACTAATTTTCTTCACTAATGAAGCAAAGATTAATTTGGAAAAATCTCTTCCTGCTGTGAATAAGAGTTCAAAACGGCAGTTTTTAAAGCCTATTGTACATTCATGACATATTCTATGCACAGTAAAATTCCATAGGACTGACCTGGACCTTGGAACAATAGCATTCTTCAGTGTTTGGAGCTTATTATGTGCAAAGGTAATGACTTTTTGCAACCCCCCCCCCCCCAAAAAAAACCAAAACATTTTCTGCACAGGAAACATCATTTTGTGCACATAAATACCTTTTTATATGCATAAAATAACATTTCTCCAGTGAAAATACTATTTCTGTTTATAAGATATTGCTTTCTTCGGCGGTGACCAGGGGAGCATTTGCACAGTTAAAACTTGTGTGCCAACTGCGCCCGTACCTTGGGAAGTCTGACTTGGCCACGGTAGTCCACGCTCTGGTTACATCCTGTATAGATTACTGCAACGCACTCTACATGGGACTGCCTTTGAAGACTGTTCAGAAGCTTCAACTGGTCCAACGGACAGCAGCCAGATTGATAACAGGAGCGGCACTCAGGGAGCGTACAACACCTCTGTTGCGCCAGCTCCACTGGCTACCAGTTTGCTACCGGGCACAATTCAAAGTGCTGGCTTTAGCCTTTAAAGCCCTTAACGGTTCTGGTCCAACTTACATGTCCGAACGCATCTCTTTTTATGAACCTTTTATGAACCTTCAAGATGCTTAAGATCATCCGGAGAGGCCCTGCTCTCGCAGGCGCGATTGGTGGGGACGAGAGACAGAGCCTTTTCAGTGGTGGCTCCTCGGCTTTGGAACGCCCTTCCAAATAACATCAGATTAGCCCCCTCCCTCCTGACATTTTGGAGGAAGGTCAAGACCTGGCTATTTGACCGGGCATTTGCAAATGAAGTATGATTATCAAATAGAGACCTAAGGAACGACGACGATGCAACTGGAAATCGACTTAATAATGAGACGCTGATATTGTGTTTTTAACGTTAAATGTTAAATTGTATATGTTTAAATTGTATTGATAATAGTTGATTTGTTTGTCTTGAGCAGTTCCTGCTATTTGTACACCGCATCGAGTCGCCTTCGGGCTGAGAGAGGCGGTCTAGAAGCAAAGTAAATAAATAAAAATAAAGTAAATAAATAATTCTTCACGTAAAACACTCTCCTGATGTACAGCCTAGAAAATTGGTATTTGGGTGATTTTGTTGAATCTATTGAAAGGGTTGCTCACTGTTCTTTTAAAAAAAGTTCTTTATGACAGAAATACATCATACAAATCCAGCTTCCAGCATTAGAGCATGCCAGGCACAAGTTTGGCTCGGATTATGAGTTGGGTTCAGTGAAGCATGAAATTTCATATAAGGTACTACTGTGGTTTGAGAGAAAAAGGTTGAGAGGATTTTCCTAAAACCACACAAAGGCCTCTCTGAGTTGACTGCCCATGCACAAACTCTAATCCTTGGGGATGCCCCCTCATACTCTTTGGGGCACCCCTTTCCATGGGGATGGAGTCCCTATGTGCTCAACAAAGGATTGAGGGGGATATACATACTGCTGAAGAAAGGAATGGATGGAAGTCATCATCTGCAAATTTGTTCCTGATGATGTGGTACTGGTTACTAGCCAAATATATTTTAAAATCTTCAGTTCTGATTTAAAAGGGGATAATAAGTGTTGACAGGAGGAATCCACTTACATATTTATAAAATCATATGATCACAGTGTTAGAAACCCCCCACAAAGGGCCACCCAGTTAAACCCCCTTCCATGCAGGAATATGCCAGTAAAGCAATCCTAACCATCCTGGATGTTGTTGTTGTTGTTGCTGCTGCTGCTGCTGTTGTGTGCCTTCAATTCATTTCCAACCTATCACAGGGTTTTCTGGAACTGAGGGTGTACAGATTTTCATGGTTGGGTGGGGAATTGTATTCTGGTCTCCATAACCATAGTCCAATACTCAGACCACTGAATCTTAATTTCTCAAGCCACTTACTCATTTTAAGCATATGGCTGTCTCACAGTGTCTCCTATTAAATTGTCAGCAGCAGTTCCTCTTTCCATGGTAGTTGGAGTTCCAAGGTAGAAATCTGTAAATTATTAGCATATTTTTTTAAAGAGTTAGAAGTAATTATTCACTATTGTTTAAAAGTTATTCATGCTCAAAGCTTCGTGTCTATGTGGAAAGCAAACTCTCTTCCCATCTAGTTCATTGCCAAATCAATACCTACCAACAGAGCAACAGGCAGAAATGCAAGCTAGACTCTGAATGATGTCATCCTACACCATTTGAGGTATGACCATACAATATTAAAGTGACTGAAAAATAATAGTCAGACATCAAAATGAGCAAAACAACCCTGTATTAAATTGCAATTGAAATGTAACAGAGTTATAATTATATTACTAAAAAGAAACAATGACAAGTAACTCATTATTTATATCTCACTTTATCCAAGGTTTACTTATCTGCAGATAAGGTTGGCTGATATAATATCACATCATGAATCATGGTAGTTCAACTGACAGCAATATGATTCCTACTCTAGGAGTCCAACTACACTGTAGAATTAATGCAGTCTGACATCACTTTAACTACCATGGCTCAGTGCTATGGAATCCTGAGAGCTGTAATTTGGTTAGGGACCAGAACTTTTTGACAGAGAATAGTAAAGATCTGGAAAAACCACAACTTCCGTCCTTTCATTGCATTAAACCGTGGCACTTAAAATGGTGTCAAACTGCATTAATTCTACAGAGTACATACACCCTTGGTTAACACCTATTATTCTTTCTCTAGCACAATGATTTTAGTGGAAGCCACTGTGCTTTCAGTTTCTCCGGCAGCTTCTGATAAGTAGGACCTGAATATACATAGTCAAAATGAACTCTGTTTCTTGACAGTGTAACGACTCTCCAACACTCGGTAAGGATCACGCGTAGATTGAAAGCACGGTCCAACACGATTTTATTGCAGGTACGACACATGTGAAGCAAAAGCACCTGCCCGCCACCAAAACACCACTTATATACCCCAACCCCCTCCCATCGCCCATGCAATGTCCAGGTAGGGGTTGCACCATATCCGGTGATTCAGCATATCCCATAGTCCAAAGGGATGTGACCTCATGGCCCCATGAGTC